>LR812523.1:55702516-55836878 GCA_903798195.1 Danio kyathit | reverse complement strand
CTCTCCTTGGGCTTGCAGTCTGGGCCCGAGAGGGGGTCCCTTGCCCTCAACCTCCTGGGTCACTCACCCAGGGAGCTACCCAGGGGCCAGCCACTCTACCTGGGCTTGTGGGTTGGGCCCCAGAGGATCCCTTGCACTCCACCTGCAGGGTCTCTGACCTTGGCGAGCTGCCCAGGGGCCTGCCTCTCTCCCTGGGCTAGCAGTCTGAGCTCCTGAGTGCTCCCTTGCACTCCACCTCCTAGGTCTCTGATCTCTTTGAGCTGCCCAGGTGCCAGCCACTCTCCCTGGGCTTGCAGTTTTGGCCTGAGTGGCCCCCTTACACTCCACCTGCAGGGTCTCTGACCCCATGGAGCTGCCCAGGGGCCAGCAACTGTCCCTGAGCTTGCAATTTGGGCCCCTGTGGCCCCGTTGCACTCCAACTGTAGGGTCCCTGACCCCAGCAAGCTGCCCTGGGGCCAGCCACTCTCCCTGGGCTTGTGGTTTTGGCACCAGAGGCCCTTTGCTTTCCACCTCCAGGATATCTTACCCCAGCGAGCTGCCCAGGTGCCAGCCTCTCTCCATGGGCTAGCAGTCTGGGCTCCTGAGGGCCCCCTTGCGCTCTACCTCCATGGTCTCTGACCCTTGCGAGCCTCCCAGGGGCCAGCCACTCTCCCTGGGATTGCAGTCTGGGCTCTTGAGGGCGCCCTTGCCCTCAAACTTCAGGGTCTTTGGCCCCAGCAAGCAGCCCAGGGGACATCTACTCTGCCTGGGCTTGCAGATAGGGCTCCTGATTTCCCCCTTGCCCTCAATTTCTAGGGTCTGTGGCCCTGTGAGCTACCCCTGGGGCCAGCTACTAACCCAGGGCTTGCAGTTTGGGCTGCTGAGGGCCACCTTGCTCTCCGTCTAAAGGGTCCCAGACCATAGCTAGCTGCCCAGGGGCCAGCCACTCTCCCTGGGCTTGTAGTCTGGGCTCCTGATGGCCCCCTTGCCCTCCACCTCCAGGGTCTCTGGACCCCAGCGAGCTGCCCCGGTGGCCAGCCAATCTCCCTGGGCTTGCAGTCTTGGCTCCAGAGTTCCCCGTTGCCCCCCACATCCAAGGTCTCTGACCCCAGCGAGCTACCCAGGGGCCAGCCACTATCCCTAGGCTTGCAGTCTGGTCACCTGAGGGCCCCCTTGCTCTCCAACTAAAGGGTTCCTTACCCCAATGAGCTGCAAAGGGGCTAGCCAATCTCTGTGGGCTTGCAGTCTGGGCCCCGGAGGGCCCCTTTGCCCTCCACCTCCATGCTCTCTTACCCCAGCGAGCTGCCCAGGGGCCAGCCAATCTCCCTGGGCTTGCAGTCTAGGCTCCTGTGGGCCCCCTTGCCCTCCAGCTACCGGGTCCCTGACCTCAGCGAGCTACCCTGGGGTCAGCCTCTGTCCCTGGCCTTGCAGTCTGGGCACCTGACTGTGGGCCCCCTTTCCCTACCTCTCTTGGTTGTCTGACCTCAGCGAGCTGCCCAGGGGACATCCACTCTCCTTGTGCTTGCAGTCTGGGCCCCAGTAGTCCCGCTTGCCCTCCACCTCCTCGGTGTCTGATACCTGTGAGCTGACAGGGGCCAGCCACTATCCCTGGGATTGCAGTCTGGGCCCCAGAGGGCAGCCTTGCCTTCCATATCTTGGGTCTCTGACTCCGGCGAGCTGCCTAAGGGGCCAGCTGCTCTCCCTGGGCTTGAAGTCTGGGCTCCTGAGGGCCCCCTTGCTCTCAAACTCCAGGGTCTCTGGCCCAGTGAGTTGGCCCTGGGGCCAGTTACTCTCTCAGAGGCCAGCCTCTCTCCCTAGGCTTGCAATTTGGGCCCCAGAGGCCCCCTTGTACTCTACCTCTTAGGTCTCTGACCCCAGGGAACTGCCCAAGGGCCAGCCACTTTCCTTAGGCTTGCAGTTCGGGTCACAAAGGCCCCCTTGTACTCTACCTCCAAGGTCTCTGAGCCCAGGGAGCTGCCCAGGGCCCAGCCAATCTCCGTGGGCTTGTAATTTAGGCCCCAGAGGCCCCCTTGCCCTCCAACTGCGGGGACTCTGACCTCAGGGAGCTGCCCAGGGGCCAGCCAATCTCCTTGGGCTTGTAGTTTGGGCCCCAGAGGCCCCCTTGCCCTTCACCTGCAGGGTCTCTGACCCCAGGGAGCTGCCCAGGGGCCAGCCTCTTTCCCTGGGCTTGCAGTTTGGGCCCCAGAGGGCCCCTTGTACTTTACCTCTAGGGTCTCTGTCCCCAGGGAGCTGCTCAAGGGCCAGTCTCTCTCCCTGAGCTTGCAGTTTGGGCCCCAGAGGCCCCCTTGCTCTCCGCCTCCATGGTCTCTGACACCAGGGAGCTGCCCAGGGGCCAGCCACTCTCCCTGGGCTTGCAATTTGGGCCCCAGAGGCCCCCTTGCTCTCCACCCTACTCTCCCTGAGCTTGCATTCTGGGCTCCTGAGGGCCCCCCTTGCCCTCAAAATCAAGGGTCTCTGGCCCAGTGAGCTAACCTTGGGGCCATCTACTCAGGCCTTGCAATCTAGGCTCCTGTTGGCCCCCTTGCTCTACAACTAAAGGATCTCTGACCCAATAGAGTTGCCCAGGGGTCAACCAATCTACCTGGGCTTCCAGTCGGGGCTGTGTAGGGCCAACTTGTCCTAATCCTTCAGGTCTGCCCCAAAGTGGTCCCCTTTGCTCTCCACCTCCAGGGTCTCTGACCCCAGCGAGCTAAACCTGACGCCAGCTACTCTTCCTGGGCTTGCAATCTGTGCCCAGAGGGACCCCTTGCCCTCCACGTCTTGGGTTTCTTACCCCTGTGAGCTACCCAGGGGCCAACCTTTCTTCCTTGGATTGCAGTCTTGGCCAAAGAGGGCCCTCTTGCCCTCCACCTCCATGGACTCTGACTTCAGAGAGCTGCCCAGGGGCCAGCCATTCTCCCTGGGCTTGCAGTCTAGACTCTTGAGAGCCTCCTTGCCCTCCGCCTGCAGGGTCACTGACGTCAGCGAGCTGCCCAAGGGCCAGCCTCTCTCCCTGGGCTTGCAGTCAGGGCCCCAGAGGGCGTCCTTGCCCTCCACCTCCAGGGTCTTTGACCCCTGTGAGCTGCCCAGGGACCAGCCACTATCACTAGGCTTGCAGTCTGGGCACATGAGGGCCCTCCTTTCCTACTCCCCCATGGGTTTTGACCCCAGCTAGCTGCCCCGGGGGCCAGCAACTCTCCCTGGGCTTGCAGTCTTGGCTTCTAAGGGCCCCTTTGCCCTCCACCTGCAGGGCCACTGACCCCAGTGAGCTGCCCAGGGGCCAGCGTCTCTGCCTGGGCTTGCAGTCAGGGCACCTGATGCCCCCTTGCCCTCCATCTAAAGGGTCCTTACCCCAGCGAGCTGCGCAAGGGCCAACCACTCACTGTGGGATTGCAGTCTGTGCCCCGGAGGGTGCTCTTGCCCTCCACCTCCAGGGTCTTTTACCCCTGTGAGCTTCCCAGGGGCCAGCCACTATCACTGAGCTTGAAGTCTGGGCATTTGAGGGCCCCCTTGCCCTCCATGTCATGGATCTTTTACCACAGTGAGTTACCCAGGGCCCTGCCACTCTCACTGGGCTTGCAGTCTGGGCACATGAGGGCCCTCTTTTCCTCCTCTACGGGTTTTGACCCCAGCTAGCTCCCTTGGGGACCAGCCTTTTTCACTGGGCTTGCAGTCTGGGCCCCAAACTGACCACTTGCTCTCCACCTCCAGGGTCCCTGACCCTAGCGATCTGCTCTGGGGCCAGCCACTCTCACTGGGCTTGCAGTCTTGGTTCCAGTGGGCCCCCTTGCCCACCACCTCCATGGTCTCTGACCTCAGCGAGCTACACGGGCCAGCCACTATCCCTAGGCTTGCAGTCTGGGCTCCTGAGGGCCCCCTTGCTCTCCACATAAAGGGTCCCTTACCCCAGCGAGCTGAAAAGTGGCCAGCCAATCTCTGTGGGCTTGCAGTCTGGGCCTCGCCGGGCCACTTTGCCCTCCACCTCCATGCTCTCTGACCCCAGAGAGCTGACCAGGGGCCAGCCACTCGCCTTGGGCTTGCGGTCCGGGCTCCTGAGGGCCTCCTTGCCCTCCAGCTATAGGGTCCCTGACCCCAGCGAGCTTCCCCAGGGCCAGCCACTCTCTCTTGGCTTGCAGTCTTGGCCGCAAGAAGGCCCTCTTGCCCTCCTCCTCTATGGGTTCTGACCCCAACTAGCTGACCCAGGGGCCTGCCACTCATCCTGGGCTTGCAGTCTGGGCCCAAGAGGGCCCACTTGCACTCCACGTTCTGGGTCTCTGAACCCAGCGAGCTGCCCAGAGGCCAGCTACTCTCCCTGGGCATGCATTCTGGACTCCTGAGGGCCCCCTTGATCTCAAACTCCAGCTACTCTCCCTGGGCAGCTCACTGGGCCAGAGACCATGGGGATTGAGAGCAAGAGGGCGCTCTGGAACCCAAATTGCAAGCCTAGGGAAATTGGCTGGCCCCAGGGCAGCTCGCTGGGTTCAGAGACCCAGGATGTGAGGGGCAAGGGGGCCCTCTGGTGGAGGATCACTAGGGCACAGACCAGGAGATTGAAGTCAAGGGGGCTCTAAGGAACCCAGACTGCAAGCCTAGGAAAATTGGCTGACCCCTGGGCAGCTCTCTGGTGTCAGAGACAATGGGGGTAGAGGGCGAGGGGGCCATCTGGGGCCCAGACTGCAAGCCGAGGGAGAGAGGCTGGCCACTGGACAGTTTGATGGTGTCAGAGACACTTTAGGTGGAGAGCAAGGGTGAGTCCTGGGAGAGTAGCTGGCCCCAGGGGCAGCTCACTGGGCCAGAGTTTGAGAGCAAGGGGGCCCTCAGGAGCCCTGACTCAAAACCCAGGGAGAGTAGCTGGCCCTTGGGCAGCTTGCTGGGGTCAGAGACACTGGAAATGGAGGGCAAGGGGGCGCGCTGGGGCCCAGCTTGCAAGTCCAGGGAGAGTGGCTGGCCCCAGGGCAACTCGCTGGTGTCGGCGACCCAGGAGGTGGAGGGCAAGGGGGGCCACTGGGGCGCAGACAAGGAGGTTGAGGACAAGGGGGGCCCTTAGGAGCCCAGGCCGGGCAGTTCGCTGGAATCAGAGACCCAAGGCGTGGAGGGCAAGGGGGCCCTCTGGAGCCAAGACTTCAAGCCTAGAGGGAGTAGCTGGCCCTTTGGCAGATCGCTGGGGTCAGGGACCCAGGAGATGGAGGGCAAGGAGGACCACTGTGGCGCAGACCAGGAGGTAGAAGAAAAGGGGGCCCTAAAGAGCCCAAACTGCAAGCCCAGGGAGAGTGGTTGGCTCCTGAGCAGCTCACTGGGGTCAGAGACACTGGAGCTCAGAATGCAAGCCCAGGGAGAATTGTTGGCCACAGGGGCAGCTAGCTGGGGTCAAAACCCATGGAGTAAGAGGGCAAGTTGGCCCTCTGAGGCACAGACTGCAAGCCCAGGGAAAGTGGCCCCTGGGGCAGCTCGCTGGTATAACAGACCCCTCAATAGCCCAGACTGCAGGCCCAGGGATAGTAGCTGGCTGATGGGCAGCTTACTGGGCCAGGGACCTCGGAAGCCCAGACTACAAGTCCAGGGAGAGTGGCTGGCAAGCTAGGGTAAAAACCAGTGGAGAAGGAGGCCATGGAGACCATGGAGGGGGAGGGCAAGGGGGCCCTCTGGGGCCCAGACTGCAAGCCCAGGGAGAGTTGCTGGCCTCTGGGAGAGTAGCTGGCCCTGGGGGCAGCTCACTGGGCCAGAAAACTGAGAATTTGAAGGCAAGGGGGCCCTCAGGAGCCCAGACTGCAAGCCCAGGGAGAATAACTGGCCCCAGGGCAGCTCATTGGGCCAGAGAACCTTTAGGTGGAGGGCAAGGGGGCCATCTGGAGCTCAGACTGCAAGCCCTGGGAGGGTAGCTGGCCCCAAGGGAAGCTCGCTGGGGTCAGAGACCATGGACGTGGAGAGAAAGGGGGCCCTCTGGGGCCCATACTGCAAGCCTGAGGAGAGTAGCTGGCCCCTGGGTAGCTCACTGGGGACAGGGACCCAGGACATAGAGGGCAAGGGGGACCACTGTGGCCCAGACTGCAAGCCCAGTAAGAGTGGCTTGCCCCTGGGCAGCTCACTGGGACAGGGACCCTTGAGTTTGAGAGGAAGGGGGACCTCAGGAGCCCAGTTTGCAAGCCAAGGGAGAGTTGCGTACCACCGGGGCAGCTAGCTGGGGTCAAAACCCCTGGAAAAGGAGGGCAAGAGAGACGTCTGGGGCCCAGACTGAAAGCCCAAGGATAGTAGCTGGCCCCTGGGTAGCTGGCTGGGGTCAGAGACCATGGAGGTGGAGGGCAAGAAGGCCCTCTGGGGCCCAGACTGCAAGTCCATTGAGAGTTGTTGGCCCCTGGAAGAGTTGCTGGCCCCATGGGGCAGCTCACTGGGGCAGAAAACTGGGAGTATGAGGGCAAGGGGGCCCTCAGGAGCCGAGACTGCAAGCCCAGGGAGAGTGGCTGACCCCTGGGCAGCTCGCTGGGGTCAAAAACCCAGGATGTGTAATGCAAGGGAGCCCTTTTGGGCCCAGGCTGAAAGCCCAGAGATAGTGGCTGGCCCCTGGGCAGCAAGCTGGGGTCAAAGACCCAGGACGTGGAGGGCAAAGGGGCCCTGGGGCCCAGACTGCAAACCCAGAAAGAGTGGCTGACCCCAGCACAGTTTACTGGGGTCTGGGACCCATTAGATGGAGGGCAAGGAGGCCTTTAGGAGCCCAAACTGCAAACCTTGGGAGAATAGCTGGTCCCAGGTGTAGCTCATTGGGGTCAGAGACCCTGGAGGTGCAGGACAAGGGGGTCCTCTGAATGCAGGCCCAGAATGCAGGCCCAGGGAGTGCAGCTTGCCCCCGGACAGTTCGCTGAGGTCAGAGACCGAGGAGGGTGAGGGCAAGAGGGCCCTCAAGGGCCAAGACAGCAAGCCTAAAGAGAGTGGCTGGCCCCTGGACAGCTTGCTGGGGTCAGAGACCTAGGACGTGGAGGGCAACTGGGCCCATTGGGGCCCAGACAGCAAAACCAGGGAGAGAGGTTGGAACCAGGGAAGCTTGCTGGGGTCAGAGACCCAGGATCTGGAGGGCAAAGGGGACCTCTGGGGCCCAGACTGCAAGCCCAGGGAGAGTGGCTGGCCTCTGGGCAGCTCATAAGGGTCAAATTCCCTGGAAGTGGAGAGCAAGGGGACCCTCTGGGGCCCAGACTGCAAGCCCAGGAGGAGTGGCTGGCCCCAGGGGCAGCTAGCTTGGGTCAGAGACCCTGGAGGTGGAGGGCAACAGCGACCATTGGAGTCCAGACTCCAAGCCAAGGGAAAGTAGTTGGCCCCAGGGGTAGCTCACTGGGCCATAAACCAAGGAGTTTGAGGGCAAGGGGGTCCTCAGGAGCCTGGACTGCAAGCCCAGGGAGAGTAGCTGGCCCCTGGGCTGCTTGCTGGGGTCAGAGACTTTGGAGGTGGAGGTGACAGCTAGGGCGCACACCTGGAGGTTGAGCAAAAGGGGGCCCTCAATAGCCCAGACTGCATACCCAGGAAGATTGGCTGACCCCTGGGCAGCTCGCTAGGGTCAGAGACCCTTTAAGTGGAGGGAAAAGGGGCCCTCGGGAGCCCAGATTGCAAACCCTGGGAGAGTAGCTGGCCCCAAGTGTAGCTCACTGGGCCAGAGCCCCTGGAGTTTGAGGGCAAGGGGGCCCTCAGGAGCACAGACTGCAAACCTAGGGAGAGTCGCTGGTCCCTGGGCAGCTAGCTGGGGTCAGAGACCCTAGAGGTGCAGGGCAAGGAGGCCCTCTTGAGCCCAGACTGCAAGCCCAGGGAGAGTGGCTAGCCCCATGGGCAGCTCGCTAGGGTCAGAGACCCAGGATGTGGAGGGCAAGAGGGCTCTCATGGGCCAAGACTGTGAGCAAAGGGAGAATGCTGGAAGGCAAGGGGAACCACTGGGGCACAGACTGCAAGCCCAGGGAGAGTGGCTGGCCCCTGTGGCAGCTAGCTGGGGTCATAACTCATGGAGGAGAAGGGTAAGAGGGCCCTCATGGGCCAAGACTGCAAGCCCAGGGAGAGTGGCTGGCCCCTGGGCAGCTCGCTGGGGTGACAGACCATGGAGATGGAGGGGAAGGAGGCCCTCTGGGGCCCACACTGCAAGCCCAGGGATAGTGACTGGCGCCTGGGCAGCTCATAGGGGTCAGAGTCCCTGGAGGTGGAGGGCAAGGGGGCCCTCATGTGCCCAGACTGCAAGCCCAGGGAGAGTGGCTGACCCCTGTGCAGCTTGCTGGGGTCAGGGACCTTTTAGGTGGAGGGCAAGGGGGCCCTCAGGAGCTCAGATTGCAAGCCCTGGGAGAGTGGCAGGCCCCTGTGGCAGCTAGCTGGGGTCATAACTCGTGGAGGAGAAGGGTAGGAGGGCCCTCATGGGCCAGGACTGCAAGCCCAGGGAGAGTGGCTGGCCCCTGGGCAGCTCGCTGGGGTGACAGACCCTGGAGATGGAGGGGAAGGAGGCCATCAGGAGCCCAGACTCAAGCCCAGAGGGAGTGGCTGGTTCCTTGGCAGCTCGCTGGGGTCAGGGACCCTGAATATGGAGGGCACGAGGTCAGTCAGGGGCCCAGAATGCAAGCCCAGAGAGAAAGGCTGGCAACTGGGCAGCTCGTTTGGGTCAGGGACTTTTTAGGTGGAGGGCAAGGGGGCCCTCAGGAGCCCAGACACCAAGACCAGGGAGAGTGGCTGGCCACCGGTGCAGCTAGCTGAGTTCAGAACTCGTGGAGGAGGAGGACAAGAGGGCCCTCATGGGCAAAGACTGCAAGCCCAGGGAGAGAGGTTGGCCCTTGGACAGCTCGCTGAGGTCAGAGACCCAGGAGGGAGAGGGAAAGAGGGCCATCAAGGGCCAAGACTGCAAGCCCAGGGATAGTGGCTGACCCGTGGGCAGCTCGCTGGGGTCAGAGACCCAGGACGTGGACGGCAAGTGAGCCCACTTGGGCCCAGGCTGCAAGCCCAGGGATAGTGGATGGCCCCTGGGTAGCTCGCTGGGGTCAGAGACCATGGAGGTGGAGGGCAAGGGGGCCCTCAGGAGCTCAGATTGCAAGCCCTGGGAGAGTGGCAGGCCCCTGGGCAGCTCGCTGGGGTCAGACACCTTGGAGGTGGAGGGGGAAAAGGGCCCTCTGGGACCCAGACTGCAAGCCCAGGAAGAGAGGTTGGCCCTTGGGCAGCTCACTGGGGTCTGGGACCCTTTAAATGGAGGGCAAGGGGGCCCTCAGAAGCTAAAACTGCAAGCCCTGAGAAAATAGCTGGCCCCAGGGGTAACTCACTGGGCCAGAGACCCTGGAGTTTGAGAGCAAGGATAGTGGCTGGCCCCTGGGTAGCTCGCTGGGGTCAGAAACTCTGGAGGTGCAGGCCAAGGGGGCCCTCTTGATCCCAAAATGCAAGCCCAGGGAGAACAGCTTGCCACTAGACAGCTCGCTGAGGTAAGAGACCCAGGAGGTTGAGGGCAAGAGGGCCCTCAAGGGTCAAGACTGCAAGCCCAAGGAGAGTGGCTGGCCCCTGGGCAGCTTGCTGGGGTCAGAGACCCAGGACGTGGAGGGAAAGGGAGCCCTCTGGGGCCCAGACTGCAAGACCAGAGAGAGTGACTGGCCCCTGGGCAGCTCATAAGGGTCAGAGTCCCTGGAGGTGGAGGGCAAGGGGGCCCTCAGGGGCCCTGACTGTAAGCCCAGGGAGAGTAGCTGGCCTATGGGCAGCTCGATGGGGTCAGAGACCCTAGAGGTGCTAGCCAAGGAGGCCCTCTGGGGCCCAGACTGCAAGCCAAGGGAGAGTGGCTAGCCCCTGGGCAGCTTGCTGGGGTCAGAGACCCAGGACGTGGACGGCAAGGGAGCCCTCTTGGGCCCAGGCAGCAAGCCCAGGGATAGTGGCTGACCCATGGGCAGCTTGCTGGGGTCAGAGGCCCAGGACGTGGACGGCAAGTGAGCCCTCTTGGGCCCAGGCTGCAAGCCCAGGGATAGTGGCTGGCCCCTGTGCAGCTCGCTGGGGTCAGAGACCCAGGACATGGAGGGGAAGGGGGCTCTCTGGGGCCCAGGCTGCAAGCCCAGGGAAAGTGGCTGGCCCCTGGGTAGCTCGCTGGGGTCAGAGATCATGGAGGTGGTGGGCATGGGGGCCCTCTGTGGGCCCAGACTGCAAGCCCAGGGAGAGTGGCTGGCTCCTGGGAGAGTAGCTGGCCCCAGGGGCAGCTCACTGGGCCAGATACCATTAAGGTGGAGGGGGAAAAGGGCCTTCTGGGACCCAGACTGCAAGCCCAGGAAGAGAGGTTGGCCCTTGGGCAGCTCACTGGGGTCTGGGACCCTTTAGATGGAGGGCAAAGGGGCCCTCAGAAGCTCAAACTTCAAGCCCTGGGAAAATAGCTGGCCCAAGGGGTAACACACTGGGCCAGAGACCCTGGACGAGGTGGGCAAGGGGGCCCTTAGCAGCCCAGACTGCAAGACCAGGGAGAGTGGCTGGCCACAGGGCAGCTCGGTGGGGTCAGAGACCCTGGAAGTGGAGAGCAAGGGGTCCCTAAGGGGCCCAGACTGCAAGACCAGGGATAGTGGCTGGCCCCTGGGCAGCTCGCTGGGGTCAGAGACCTAAGATGTGGAGGGCAGAGGGGCCCTCTGGGCCCAGACTCCAAGATCAGGGAGAGTGGCTGGCCACAAGGCAGCCTGCTGGGGTCAGAGACCCAGGATGTGGAGGGCAATGGGGCCCTCTGGGGCCCAGACTGCAAGCCCAGGGAGAGTGGCTGGCCCCTAGGCAGCTCACAGGGGTCAGAGTGCCTGTCAATGGAGGGCAAGAGGGACTACTGGGGCCCAGACTGCAAGCCCAGGGAGAGTGGTTGGCCCCTGGGGCAGCTCGCTGGGGTCAGAGACCCTGGAGGTGGAGGGTAAGGGGGCTCTCTGGGGCCGAGGCTGCCAGCCAACGGATAGTGGCTGGCCCCTGGGTAGCTCGCAGGAGTCAGAGACCATGGAGGTGGAGGGCATGGGGCCCTCTGTGGGCCCAGACTGCAAGCCCAGGGAGAGTTGCTGGCTCCTGGGTGAGTAGCTGGCCCCAGGGGAGTTTCAGGGCATGGGGGCCCTCAGGAACCCAGACTGCAAGCCAACGGAGAGTGGCTGGCTCCTGGGCAGCTCGCTGGTGTCAGAGACTTTGCAGGAGGAGAGTACGGGGGACCACTGGAGCCCAGACTGCAAGCCCAGGGAGAGTGGCTGGCCCCCGGGGCAGCTCGCTGAGGTCAGTGACCCTGGAGGTGGAGAGTAAGGGGGCCCTCTGGGGGCCAGACTGCAAGCCCAGGGAGAGTGTCTGGCCCCTTGGCAGTTTGCTGGGGTCAGAGACTTAGGACGTCGAGGGCAAGGGGGAACCACTGGGGCTTTGACTAGGAGGTTGAGGACAAGGGCGGCCCTAAGGAGCTCAAACTGCAAGCCCTGGGAAAATAGCTGGCCCCAGGGGTAACTCACTGGGCCAGATACCCTGGAGTTTGAGGGCAAGGGGGCCCTCAGGAGCCCAGACTGCAAGCCCAAGGAGAGTGGCTGGCCCTTGGTCAGCTCGCTGGGGTCTGAGACCCAGTATGTGGAAGGCAGGGGGGCCCAAGGGGCACAGACTGCAAGACCAGGGAGAGTGGCTGGCCACAGGGCAGCTTGCTAGGGTCAGAGACCCTGGAGGTGGAGAGCAAGGGGGCCCTCTGGGGCCCAGACAGCAAGCCCAGGGAGAGTGGCTGGCCCATTGGCAGCTCGCTGGGGTCAGAGACCCAGGACGTGGAGGGCAGGGTGGCCCTCTGGGGCCCAGACTGCAAGACCAGGGAGAGTGGTTGGCCTCTATTTAGCTCGCTGGGGTTAGAGACCCTAGAGGTGGAGGGCAAGGGGGCGTCAGGAGCCCAGACTGTAAGCCCTGGGAGAGTAGCTGGCCCCAGGGGTTGCTCTCTGGGCCAGGGACCCTGGAGTTTGAGGTCAAGGGGGCCCTCAGGAGCCCTAACTGCAAGCCCAGGAAGAGTAGCTGGCCCCTGGGCAGCTCGCTGGGGTCAGAGACCCAGGAGTTGGAGGGGAAGAGAGAACCACTGGCGCCCAGACTGCAAGCCCATGGAGAGTGGCTGGCCACAGGGGCAGCTCGCTGGGGTCAGAGTCCGTGGAGGAGGAGGGCAAGGGGGACCACTAGGGCGCAAACCTGTAGGTTGAGGACAAAGGGGCCCTCTGCAGCCCAGATTTCAATCCCAGCAAGAGTGGCTGACCCCTGGGCAGCTCACAGGGGTCAGAGACCCTGGAGGTGAAAGGCAAGGGGGCCCTGAGGAGTCCAGACTGCAAGCCCTGGGAGAGTGGCTGGCCCATGGGCAGCTCACAGGGGTCAGAGACCTTGGAGGTGGAGGGCAAGGGGGCCCTCAGGAGCCCAGACTGTAAGCCCAGGGAGAGAGGTTTGCGCCAGGGCAGCTCGCTGGGGTCTGGGACCCTTTAGTTGGAGGGAAGGGGGGCCTCAGTAGACCATACTACAAGCCCTGGGAGAGTAGCTGGCCCCAGCGGTAGCTCACTGGGCCAGAGACCCTGTAGTTTGAGGGCAAGGGGGCCCTCAAGAGCCCAGACTGCAAGCTCAGGGAGTATAGCTGGCCCCTGGGACCCATGAGACCCATGAGGTGGAGGGCAAGTAGAACCACTGGGACCCAGACTGCAAGCCCATGGTGAGTGGCTGGCAATGAGGGCAGCTCGCTGGGGTCAGTGACCATGGAGTTGGAGGACAAGGGGGCCCTCTGCAGCCCAGACTTCAATCCCAGGAAGAGTGGCTGACCCCTGGGCAGCTCACAGGGGTGAAAGGCAAGAGGACCCTGGGGAGCCCAGACTGCAAGCACTGGGAGAGTGGCTGGCCTGTGAGCAGCTCACAGGGGTCAGAGGCCTTGGAGGTGGAGGGCAAGGGGGACAACTTGGGCACAGACTGCAAGCCCAGGAAGAGTGGCTGGCCCCCTGGGCAGCTAATTTGCATCAAAACCCGTGGAGGAGGAGGGCAAGAGGGCCCTCATGTGCCCAGACTGCAAGCCCAAGGAGAGTGACTGGCCCCAGGGCAGCTAGCTGGGGTTATAACCTGTGGAGGAGGAGGGCAAAAGGGCCCTCTGGGGCCCAGACTGCAAACCCAGGGAGAGTGGCTGGTCCCTGTGCAGCTTGTTGGGGTAAGAGACATCAGTAAGGGCCACCAAATTAAGAAGCCAAAAAGAGCAAAAGCACATCCAGAAAAGAATTCTGTTTTATTTACTTATCATTCACCTTTAAAAAAAAAAATAAACCTGTTTGTGGTTATGTTTTATATTTATCACAAAGGAAGCTTTGTGTTAAACTTTTTTATTTTATTTATTTACTTTGCTTTATATTCCAGATAAGAAAATTTATTCAATTTTGTTTATTTAGTCTTTGTATCATTACAGTAGTGTATAGAAAATTATTAGCCATTTTCAAATATTTTTTCCCATTTTGGATGTTGAATGGACAACTGACTGTAGTTATATTAAAGTTTTAAATATTGTTTATAATAAAGTGAAAGATCACTCTGGATTATTCAGAGTGAGGGAAGGCTAAACTGATAAAACAAAACTTTGACTCCTCCAGTTTATTCAGTAACACAAAAAGAAATTATTCTTAACCCTGTTTAGAAAAAAGGTCATTCGGAGTCACGTGACTCGGTTGAAGTGGATGGCAGCATACCTTAACACTGCTCGTAGCAGCACAATTTATTTATCCTTTTAGATAATTCTGCAGTGGCTAACTCGACAGACTTTACTCTTTAAGAAGTTGGGAAGAGTTTGAGATACAGGAAAATGTCTTGTAGACCAAAAACGGTACAATCGAGCATTAAAAAGGCTCTGAGAGGTGGCGATACAGGCCAGAATGGCGCCGGAGATGACAGCGCAACAGTTCATCCACCCGACGCAGACAAGCTCCCCGCAGCCAAAGGCAACATCGCAGAAGACATTGCGAGTATATTTAACACATTGAAA
Source organism: Danio kyathit (assembly GCA_903798195.1). Lineage (NCBI taxonomy): Eukaryota > Metazoa > Chordata > Actinopteri > Cypriniformes > Danionidae > Danio > Danio kyathit. Next base: position 55,822,954 of record LR812523.1, on the reverse strand, counting down.
CAAATGTCTGAGAAAATGCAAAGCTTGAAAGAAATTCGCAATGCCCCTACGTCTATGGAATGTAAACTATCCGCACTGATGGAAAGAATTAGCGATGTTGAAGCAAGAGTGCATTTCTTGGAGGCTAACGAGAGAGAGTTACAATCTAACCCCCCTGCCTGATAGGTCAAATTAGAGATTCTTCAGGAAAAACTTACAGATAAAGAAGACAGAAGCAGGTGGAATAACCTGAGATTTATTGGAATACCTGAGGGCAGTGAAGGGACAGACATGAAGGCTTATCTTGCAGAAATGCTACCTCATCTACTGGATATTCCAACTCCATCCTATGGCTGGGACATTGAACGCGCACACAGGGCACTTGCACCATGTCCTCAGCCGAACGAAAGACCACGAGCGGTAATTGTGAGATTCATGCGCTCTGGGACAAGGGATCTTATTCTGCAGATTTCCAGATACAAGAAACAACTTCAGTGGAACGGCAACACCATACTGGTATTTCCTGATTTTTTGAAGACTACACAGGATAAACGAAATGCCTTCAGGGAGTGCAAGAAAGTTCTACACGATCGCAAGATCAAATTTGCTCCGCTCTACCCAGCGACGCTCAGAGTGGATTTGAAAGATGGCCATAAGCGATTTAACGATCCCAAAAAAGCGCTTGCGTTTATTCATGGCATTTAAGCACTAACTTTCACTGGCTCTCACTTACACGCCGGACACTGACTGACCTGATGAGGTATCAGAGTTTGACTGTCTAGCCTATATATAGCAATTATTTTCTTTTCTCTTTTTTTCTCTCCCTCCACTTGATTTGTTTACTCCGGACAATCAAGGTAATGCCATTCTGGACTTGTTTATTTCAGACCGCACTCTGTCTGATGTACTTTTACTTAACGAACTTTAAAAGATACATTTACATTTCACCCGCTAATTGCTAGTTCACCTGTTCACTGTTCACTTATTGTACAATCTAGTATCGGCTACAAGACATTTAAAAGATGGGGAATTATTATTAATGTTCTACATTTAGACCTTTTCTAATACTTACTTTTAGACATTGTTCTATCTTTGATTTATTAAATGACATAGTTTAATTGAGTTTATGCTGAGCTAGGCCTATGCAAATAGATAGACATTGAATTAACAGGCCTCCCTGTTTTGTTATAAGGCCCTGTAGTAATTTGCCTATACCATTAATGTAGAACGTTAACATCTGTATTTTAGTTGTCAGTTATCTGCTATATTTTGAATGCTGTAAGAGGGGCAGTGATGACTATGTACCACTCTCAAAGAATAGTCATGGACGAATGTGCTAGTTGGCAGTTTTTTCTTTTTTCTTTTCTTTTTGTGTCCTTAATGTTTTTTGTTTGGGGGCTGCCTGATTTGCAATGTTTGGTTTTAATTTAAATAGTAACCTGTATTATACTTCATATAGCTGGCCAAGTTAAATCAAAATAGTGCTAATATACGTCTCGCTACATGGAATGTTAAAGAAATTATGTAAAGACTGGGTCGGTCATATTTTTTACAGCATTGGATCAAGTCAGAGCAGAGGTGTGATCACATTGGTAAATAAAAACTTACAGTTAAAATTTATAACTAAAAAACAGGACACAGAAGGAAGGATAATTGTTATATTAGCTGAGTTACAGGGTAAACCATATATTCTGGCCAACACATATGCACCTAATTGAGATGATCCTAGTTTTTTTTTGTTGCCATTGAAGGCATTTTTTGTGATTTTGGAAATTACCCAGTCATTTGGGCTGTTGATATGAATATGGTAATGGATGCTGTTGTAGACCGCAGCCATACAAGGAGCACACATCCCACGAAATCTGTTCTAGTGCTGAGACGAATGTGCTCTTCGTTAAGCCTTATTGATATTTGGAGGATGTTGAATCCGTCTGGCAGAGATTATACTTTTTTTCATCACCAAATAAAACACATATTCACGTATTGATTATTTTTTAATTTCCAAGAACATTGTAACCTCTGTACTATGCTGAACAATTGGCAGTATAATAATTTCAGGTCATGCACCAGTATTTCTAGACTTAATACCATTGGAGACAATCAAAAGATCATACAGCTGGAGGTTTAATTCTATATTACTACATATCCCAGCATTTAAAGATTTAATTAAGAATCAAATAGAACTTTATTTAACCACTAATCTGTGTATAGCTTCTTTAATGGGGCTGACATGGGAGGTGCTCAAAACATACATTAGAGGAGTTATAATACAGTATGCCTCAGCAAAGAAGAAGTTAGAGCGTGAGAAATTATCTATATTGGACGGACAGATTAAAACAGCAGAAATAAATTTTAAACAGAGAATGAACCAGTCCAACCTCAGAGTCTTAACACAGCTAAAGTACCAATATAATATTCTTTCTTAGAAGGTGGAATTTGACCTATTCAGAATTAGACAAATGTCATTTGAATCCGGGAAAAAAGATGGTAGAATGCTATATTAAACAGAGAGAATCTTCTGCAACAAAATGTGCCATTCAACCCCCTGGGAGATGCATTTTAACAAAGGTGACGGATATTAATGCGACATTTAGAGACTATTACTTTTATCTTTATGCCTCTCAGGACAGCTCTTCTGAAGAAGAAATAAAATGTTTCCTCGGTGCGTTTAAAATCCCCTCTCTTAATGAGAATCAAAGAGAATTTTTGGACACTCCTTTAAAAGAGACTGAAATTCTAGATGCGATTAAAAATTTTACATTAGGGAAGGCTCCAGGTCCTGATGGATTTACAGCTGAAATTTTTAAGTGTTACACCTCAGAATTAACACCTCTATTAAAAGATATGTATGAGGAGGCTTTTGAAAAGGAAACACTACCCCCAACTTTATATCAGGCGGTGATTTCAGTAATGTTAAATAAGGGTAAGCACCCAACTAATTGTGCCAGTTACCGGCCATTATCATTGATTCCTTTAGATACCAAAATACTTTCTAAAATTCTTGCTAATCATTTACAAAAAGTAATCTCAACCATAATACATTCAGACCAAGTTGGATTTATACACAATAGACACTCCTCGGATAATATCAGATGACTCATCAACGTTATGTGGGCAATCAAGAATGACAGTTCACCCATTGCAGCAGTGTCACTAGACGCAGAGAAGGCCTTTGATTGTGTTGAATGGCCTTATTTGTTCTTAACATTAGAAGCTTTTGGATTTGGCCAGACATTTATAAAATGGGTAAAGCTTTTTAACAAGCAACCAGAGGCAGTGGTCCTAACTAATGGAGTTCTCTCCCCATATTTCAGGCTGAGTCGAGGTACACGTCAGGGTTGTCCACTCTTCCCTTTGCTTTTTTGTTTGCCGTTGGAACCACTAGCGGTAGCAATAAGAGAAAATACCAGGTTCCCTGGGGTGGTTATAGGGGGCACAGTTCAGAAACTCATGCTTTATGCAGACGACATTTTGCTTTTTGTTACTGACCCAATAAATTCACTTCCTGCTTTATTTAGCACAATAAATATTTTTTCAAAAATGTCTGGGTATAAAGTTAACTGGTCAAAATCAGAGGCTCTTCCCCTGACTGCCTATTGTCCAAAATCACTGTTTCAAGCAGGTGCATTTAAATGGCTTGACAAGGGTATACAGTATTTAGGAATAACTTTTCCCCATCAGTTCAAAGATATCGTTAAGGTTAATCTTGACCCTTTACTGGAAAAAATCTCAGCCTATATAACGAGGTGGGCTCCCCTTTTTCTATCTCTCTGGGCAAAGTTCAATGTATTCAAAATAAACTCTATACTCTATAAACTCTATCCCAAATTCATTATGCATTTGGTTTGAGGCTCCTAGGACAATGGATGTTACCACCCCCCCACACACACACACACCCCATGGCTAAACATGGAAAAATCAGTTCACCCATCACTACCATTTGAGTCCTTATTAATGGCGAAATTACCATTGCCAATACATAATCATCCAATTATTTCACATCTCCAAACAATTTGGAAAAAAACATTTTGGATTTTCCAATCTGACCCTTTCCTAAATCCTTCATCTTCCATCTGGGTCAATCCAAAATTGTTAATAGGTGGAACACCAGTATTATGAAAGGAGTGGATAGATAATAATATTAACATACTGGAAGATCTTTATGAAGATGACAAATTAATATCTTTTGAAAGACTTAAGCATAAATTTAATCTGCCTAATAATCAGTTCTGGAGGTACCTACAGTTGAGAAATATGCTCACAAATGTCTTTGGTTCCCCTTAAAATTCTCCTAAAGGTAAAAATATGGATAACATGGTTCGCAATATTATAGGTACTGGTCATGAAGCTTTTAAATATTATGCACTACTCATTAGACAATCGAGTCAAAATGTTAGTTCTGCAGTCAAGATAATATGGGAAAAAGATGGATGCACATATGAAGATGAGAACTGGGGAAAAATTGCTGGGAATTTAAAATTAATGTCTAGAGATGTTAGAACACGTCTTATACGGTTTAAAATTTTACATAGATTTTACTGGACTCCTACGAGACTGTTCAGAGCAGGTTTCAAAAACAATCCAGAATGAAACAGGTGACCTATTTCATATATTCTGGCAATGCCCAGAAGTCCAGCATTTTTGGAGAGAGGTGCATGAATATCTTGTAAAAATATTGCAGACCCAGTATGACTTCTGCCCAAGCTTATATATACTTAATGACCCATGTCCATTAAGCCACAGAATAAAACTGAATCACAGTGGATACAGAGCTGTATCATGCTAGGCAGATGGGTCATTGTTAAAAACTGGAAATCTTCCAGTAAACCTCCGATCTTCAAGTGGATCTCAGAGTTAGGACGAACTGCCGCTTATGAAAAATTCTCCTACAGTTTACATGGAAGAATTGAAATTTATTTTGATAAATGGGGAAAATTTCTCAATTTCTGCTACCCACAATGTTAGCAAACATGTAACGAGACAAAATAATTAATAATTAAGATTATGATATTAGCAACCCACCCCCCCCCCCTTTTTTTTTTTCCTTTTTTTTTCTTCTTCTTTTTCTTTTATTTTTTTGTGTGTGTTCTGGTTTGGTTTACTTACGCAATTTACATGATGTTTGTAACGCCACGCCAGCAGAGGGAGCCCTCGCCCGACTACTGACTCAGCTCCGCTCCCTCTGTGGTTACTTCCTGTTTGTGCAGTATTTCAGTGAGAGCTCAGGCCATGCTTCTTTGCGAAGTATTGCCAGTTTACCTGCCTTATCAAGCGTTTATTCCAAGTGACTCCATGACTGCTATTCTGTGTATGACCCTGCCTGCCTTGATCACGTACGTTCTCTGTCTTTGCCCTATTGATCTGATTTGGACTGATTGTTGTTGTACTGAACTCCTGTCTGCATTATCATAACGTCTTTTGGATTTGCCCCTGTGTTTGTCGGTTGGATTGGACTGCTTCCCTGTTGCCTACTATTCGCCTGTTTATACGTTAATGTCTCTGCCTAATCCCATTTAATAAACTTCTGCATATGGATTCTAACGTTGCCTCAGCCTCCTCGTTACAATGTTATTTATTTATTGTATTTATTTATTTTGTATTGTTCTGCTTTTATGTTAATGCTCTATATTTGATATTCATCTGCATTTTTTTGAAACAAGAAAAATCAATAAAAAGTTCAAATCATAAAAAAAAAAGGTCATTCTTTTCTGACAATATTACCTCTATATAATATTTGGAGACAATGTTTTTTAAAACACTAATAATCAAAATTATGAAAGAGTTTTGAACTATACAGTTTCCTCTTCATCTATTAAAAATAGTAACATTTAAAGGACAAATTTGCATAATGACAAAGGCTCTCTTCAGTTTAAACTCTTTCACGGTAACCCCTTTTTGAGTTCTTTTGAGGAAATATGCATATTTTACAGGGTTCATACACATTTGTCCTACTAAAATTCAATGACTTTTACAGAACATTCATGTTGGCACAGCTGCTAGGTTCAGGGACAGGTTGAAAATGTCTGTAAATACTCCAGCGAGCTGTTCTGCACATGCTTTGAGGACGCACCCAGGCATACCATCTGGTCCAGCAGCCTTACTTTCATTGATCCAACTCAGTGCGGTGTAGACTTCTGAGGAGGTGAGTGTGATAGGTAAGTGGTCGATTGAGGAAGTGATCCTGGTGTAGGGTTCTTTATTGTCTCTTTCAAAGCAGGCATACAAGTCATTTAGCTCGTTCAGTAAGGAGACATTTGTAGCTGTGGGTGCCTACTGGCTGGGTTTGTAGTTGCTGATGGCCTGAATGCCCTGCCACATGCGCCGAGGATCAGAGTTGGAAAAGTGCTCCTCTAGCTAACAATGTAACAATGCTTGGCTTTATTGATGCCCCTCTTCAGATTAGCCCTGGAACTGCTGTAGGCCTGTGCGTCCCCTGATCTGAAGGCAGTGTTGCATGCCTTTAGCAGGAGGCGCACCTCCTTGTTCATCCATGGCTTTTGATTTGGGTATGTGGTGATCTGTTTCTGGGTTGTAACACTGTCTATGGTGGTGTTGATGTATTCCAAAACAGAGGAAGTGTAGCTGTCAATGTCTGTGTGAGAGCCACACGTGGCCTGGGAAGCAAACATACTCCAGTCTGTGTATTGAAACCTGTCCTGTATTGTGAAGTCTACCCCCGCTGGCCACACTTTGATGGTCCTTACTGATGGCTTCACACGGTTGATGAGTGGTGAGTATTTGGGAGTGAGGAACAAAGAAAGATGATCTAATTGACCCAGTGGGGGAGTGGGGCCACAGCGTAGGCTTCAGCCATGTTTGTGTATACATGGTCCAAAGTTTTGTTTCTCCGTGTGTGGCAGAAAATGTTTTGATGGGATCTGGGAAGCACTGTCTTTAAGTTTGAGTGATTAAAATCCCTCGCAACAATAAAAGCAGCCTCTGGTTGAGCAGTCTGTTGTTTGCTGATGGCTGCATGAAAGTCATTCATAGCAAGCTTGGCATTAGCATCGGGGGATTATAAGCGGCAGTTATGATGGTGGAGGTGAACTCACGTGGCAGATAATAGGGTCTACATTTGACCATTAGAAATTCCAGGTTAACAGAGCAATGTCTCTCAATGATGACAGAGTTTGTGCACCAAGCTTTGTTAATATAAATGCAAAATCCTCCGCCTCTGGTCTTACCGGAGTCATCTGCCGTTCTGTCTGCTCGGTATGTGTGATGCTCAGTTAAAGATACAGCATTGTCTAGTATCCTGCTGTTTAGCCATGTTTCTGTGAAAATCATGACATTACAGTTCCATAATATTTTGCTGTGGTTGATGCGCAGTCGAATCTCATCCATTTTGTTCACCAGTGACCGTACATTGGCGAGGAAGATGCTGGGTAAAGAGAGCCGGTGTGATGTTAGGCCGGGCAGAGCGCTCAGCCTCTCAGGGATGAGTCGAAGATTGCTGATAAAACTGTCCAGAATGCACAAACCAATATCCAAGATCTCCTGTTGGGTGTATGATGTAAAGGCACTACTGTTCTGCACGAACATACCCGAAATTAGCAGGAATAATACTGCAAAACTGCAGAAACTGGAGAGACGCTAAGCCTCGTGATGTGTACGCGCCGCCATCTTGTCTGATATACTAAGGGATATTACTATACATATACAGTTGCAATCAGAATTATTCAACCCCCTGATATATTAGCCCCCCGGTTTATTTTTTTCCCCAATTTCTGTTTAACGGAGAGAATTTTTTCAACACATTTCTAAACATAATAGTTTTAATAACTCATCTCTAATAACTGATTTATTTTATCTATGCCATGATGACAGTAAATAATATTTTACTAGATATTTTTCAAGACACTTCTATACAGCTTAAAGTGACATTTAAAGGCTTAACTAGGTTAATTAGGTTAACTAGGCAGGTTAGGGTAACTAGGCAAGTTATTGTATAATGATGGTTTGTTCTGTATACTATTGAATAAATATATAGCTTAAAGGGGCTAATAATTCTGACCTTAAAATGGGTTTTAAAAAATTAGAAACTGCTTTTATTCTAGCCGAAATAAAACAAATAAGACTTTCTCCAGAAGAAAAAATATTATCAGACATACTGTGAAAATTTCCTTGTTCTGTTAAAAATCATTTGGGAAATATTTAAAAAAGAAAGAAAAAAATTCAAAGGGGGTTCAATAATTCTTATTTCAACTGTGTGTATATATATATATATATATATATATATATATATATATATATATATATAATATATATATATATATATATATATATATATATATATATAAATATATTCAATTCAATTCAATTCATCTTTATTTGTATAGCGCTTATACAATGTAGATTGTGTCAAAGCAGCTTCACATGGAAGATTATAGTGAATTGAAACAGTGTCAGTTCAGTTTTCAGCGATTAAGTTCAGTTCAGTTTAGCTCAGTTCAGTGTGGGTTAATAATCACTACTGAGAGTCCAAACACTGAAGAGCAAATCCATCGATGCGCAGCTCTACAGATCCCGAACCATGCAAGCCAGTGGCGACAGCGGCGAGTAAAAAACTTCACCAATTGGCGAAAGTGAAGATTTAAAAAACCTCGAGAGAAACCAGGCTCGGTTGGGCACGACCATTTCTCCTGTGGCCAAACGCCTTGTGCAGAGCTGCAGTCTAGGCGCATGAAGCTGGACCTCAGCGAAGACTCGTCTCTCCTTGGAGCGTCACAGGGGACAGTCTCAGGCTCTCACTCCACGATGACCACCACAGCAGCTGCTCAGGATACGGCCTGGTCCAGAAAACCTTAGGATCATCTCGTCACTGGTCTTGGATCGCATCAGTGGCACTGCATAGTCTGAGGGCCTCGGGATGAGAACCCCCAGGTGGAAATACAGAATAAGGAGAATAATTAGCGTAGCTGCTGTTCATAGTGTATATAAACAAGAAGCAAAATCATGTGTGGGGCACATCATGCGTCATACCGTTATGTGCTACACTGAGTGTACGCTTTGCTAAAAAGATAAGTCTTTAATCTAGTTTTGAAGAGCGAGAGTGTGTCTGAGCCTCGGACATTATCAGGAAGGCTATTCCAGAGTTTAGGGGCCATAAATGAGAAGGCTCGACCTCCTTTACTCGACTTTGATATTCTAGGTACTACTAGAAGCCCTGAGTTTTGAGATCTTAAAGAGCGGGTTGGGTTGTAGCGAGACAGGAGGTTGGTTAGATAAACAGGAGCTAGATTATTTAAAGCTTTATAGGTAAGGAGTAATATTTTAAATTCAATACGAAACTTAACAGGCAGCCAGTGTAAGGAGGATAAAATTGGGGTGATATGATCATATTTTCTAGATCTGGTAAGAACTCTGGCAGCTGCATTTTGCACTAGCTGAAGTTTGTTAATAGAGGATGCTGGGCAACCAGCAAACAGAGCATTACAGTAGTCTAGCCTAGAAGTCATGAAAGCATGAACTAGCTTTTCTGCATCTGATATGGATAGCATACTTCGCAATTTAGCGATATTTCTTAGATGAAAGAAGGCAGTTTTTGTGACATGGGATATATGATTTTCGAATGTTAAATTGCTGTCTAATATCACACCTAGATCTTTTATAGTAGAGCTAACGCTAACTTTGTATCCCTCTAATTGCAGGTCGAGTTGTGAGAACTGCTGTGTAGAGGATTTAGGCCCGATAAGTAATAATTCTGTTTTGTCTGAGTTTAAGAGAAGAAAATTGTTGGTCATCCAGTCTTTAACATCTTTAATACACTCAGTTAGCTTAGACAGTTCGGACATCTCATCAGGTTTAGTTGAAATGTATAATTGAGTATCGTCTGCATAGCAGTGAAAGCTGATCCCGTGTTTTCTAATAATGTCTCCCAGGGGAAGCATGTATATTGTAAACAGCAAAGGGCCTAAAACTGATCCTTGAGGGACCCCGTACTTTACTGGCCTGACTTGTGAAAGCTGTCCATTAATATTCACAAACTGGTAGCGATCAGCTAAGTATGACCTAAACCATTGAAGGGCCTGATCTTGGACACCTGTAGAATTTAAGCGGTCTATGAGAATATTGTGGTCAATGGTGTCAAATGCGGCGCTAAGATCGAGTAGAACTAACAGTGAGACGCACCCCTGGTCAGCAGCTAAATATACGCTTGTAATTTATTTGTTATATATTATTCGAGATACACTCTTCTACAAAATCCCCCAAATCAATCCAAATAAACCTGTTAAATCATCTGGTGAAATTGTATTCACATCGCAATATATATCACAGAAATACAAAATATGGTAATGTCAGATTTTTCCAATATCGCGCAGCCCTAATTCAAGTATACAGACATTTGGTAAACTAATTTCCATGACTTTTCCAATACTTTGTGGGTTTTTCTGGTTTTCCAAAACTTTTCCAGGGCTGAAAAATGCCATGTCAAAATTCCATGACTTTTCCAGGTTTTCCAATTACCGTATGAACCCTGTATAGAGTTAAGTTCATGTTTAGACAAAACAATAATTAAATATGTACTGAAAAACATCCTACTTGTGGGATGGTTTTGTTTATCACTAAATGACAGTCAAAAAAACTCATAAAATGGTTAAAAACATGGATAAAAACACTTTGATTTTCATAATATCCATTTAAAATCACCTCTCTTCTCAAAGAGTCTCAGAGAAATCATTTGAAGATTCCTTCTTTATACACACCTTCTTTGCTCTGTTTGGTCAGATGGCCCAGTCTGTTGTGACTAATCGATGAACTTCCCCCAGTGACTGACAACACTAATGGTGTAATGATTTAATTTTTTTTCATCTGAGGTTGAAACATCCCCAAAACACACCTCACAGAATGATTTTGATTCAGCACTGAAACACTTTTCTGTTTAATGTTCATCAAGTTAAATGTGTTTCTACAGGCATGTTTGAGCTCCTGTTCACCACTTGATTTGCTCATTATCCCTTAAATACATCTGTAAATGTTTCTTTACATTACATTGCATTTTAAACTGCAATCAAATGGCGTCATAGAACTATAACAAAAATTATTTAATCATTAGAACATTTAGAAGACTAAACAGAGAATTAATGTTTAAATAATGACACAAGACTCCAAAATAAGTTTTTTATATGACATTATATATTTAAGGCATTTTAGAGCTCTACTGAAAATATTTGATTACATGTAAAAAAAAAAATGGTAAAGCAGAAAATAAAAGATAATGTGAACATTTTCTTTTATATATATATATATATAGCCGATGATTGAGACGAGAGACAGAAAACAATCTTGCTACAGTGTGAGCCAAATATAGATGCAAAATGCTATAAAAAGAAAAAGCACTTGAATGAGACAAAAACAAAAAGAAACAAACAAAAAGTTTTTCATTTGTATTTTTTTAATAAACCCACCACCACCACTCCTCTTTGGGGGACAACTTTTTTTAATCACAGCTTGTGTTTAATTTTTTTACATTTGCATATTAAATTTGGATATTTTGCATATTAAATCCTGATATCAGTATGTAACTGTTCATATCAGGAATTACATTTTTGATATCAGCTATCAGCTTTTTTGATATTGATATAATTAACAGTTGAATTTTTTTATTTGAAAATATCAAATTATAAGGAATTCATATCTCCATGTGTGTAAATATTAAAACATCAAAACTAGTACAGATATCAAAAATGCATTTCTTACTATTTAAAATTCAAATACATATGACAAGCCATTTTGACATCAGGATATGAATTCTTGATTAAGAACTAAATTGTTGACATAAAACATTCACATTCTTCACATAAACAAATTGTACTTGCTAATGATATTGATATCAAGAATTAACATTGTTATTTGTTGAATTGTAATTTTGAAATTAACAATCATCGTTTTTGATATTAAAACTTGAATTGCTGATATCAGGAATACATATCGTCACCTTGGAATTATAAGGTTCTATCTGCATTCTGAATGATGTTGAGATATTGAGCTTCAAAGTTTTTGCATTCCATAGCAAACAGTACAAGTGTAACATTTGTTTTTTTAAAATAATAAGTCTTAAAATGTAAACAACTTATAAAAAAACATCCCATAATGTAAATAAGTTGTCATTTAATAAGAATATGTCAATAACTCAATTTTGACAAAAATGTCAGATAGAACCTTATAACTCTAAGGTGACGATATCCTGAGAATGAATAAAAGTCAAAACGGCTTGCCGTACACTGGCAAATGACATGCAACATAACACAAACAACAGCTACATAGTGCCTTCAAACCCCCAGTGAGCAAGCCAAAGGCAACAGTGGCAAGGAAAAAACTTCCCGTGGAACTTCCTATCCTCTTCTAGCCGGCACATGATTCAGCAAATTTATGACTCAAATATCATAAATTGAGTTCCCCAGAGATTATGCAGTGCCACTGATGCAATCCAAGACCTGTGAAGAGATGATCCCAAGATTTCTGCAATCCCGGACCAGGCCGTATCCTGAGCAGCTGCTGTGGTGGTCATGGAGGAGTAGAGAGCATGTGTCTGAGTCCTGTAAGACTCCAGGGACAGATGAGTCTTCGCTGAGGTCCAGCGTTCTCCATCCTCCGGCGCCTAGACTGCAGCTCTGCACAAGACGTTTGGCCATAGAAAAAATGGTCGTGCCCAACTGAGCCTGGTTTCTCTCAAGGTTTTTTATCCTTCACTTTTGCCAATTGGTGAAGTTTTTTTTCCTCACCGCTGTCATCACTGGCTTCCATAATTCAGGACTTGTAGAGCTGTGCATTGATGAATTTGCTCTTCAGTGTTTGGACTCTCAGCAGTAAATATTAAACCACACTGAGCTGAACTAAACTGAACTGAACTTAAATTCTGAAAACTGAACTGACACTGTTTCAATTCACTATAATCTTCCATGTGAAGCTGCTTTGACACAATCTACATTTTAAAAGCGCTTAACAAATAAAGATGAATTGAATTGAATTGAATTATTTTTGACTATAAAGATTGTATTACAGTACCATAACACCTCTAGTTAGCAAAAAGTGCTTGATTCTAATTTCAAGCAAGACACAGCTTAGTGTTTGTTCACAGACATGAAATGACATACAGCATAACACACAAATATACAACAACAGCTATACAGTGCCTTCAAACCCCCAGTCAGGGATGGGCAAAATTATACTGAAATGTATTTTAAAATAAAATACCAAATGCCCCAATTTTAAGTGTATCAAAATAAACTACAAAATACAGCAGTCACAAAATGTATTAAAAACAAATACTGTTTTTTGTATTTAGAAAATACTACAAAATACTTTTACAAGAGAAAATGAAATTTCTTCGCAAACCTTCTATCAATAGGCCTATTGATTCAATCCCTTCACCATTAAACTGGCTTAGTGAAGTAAGCAATGTTTGACAGCAACAGCATTTCTCTAAGCAAGTTTAAGTCAGCTTCTCTGTCAACTCATTCACTTTACTAAACATAAAACATGTAACTTGGGTTTCTCTTTGATTTTAGTATAGATTTTGTACAAATTTCATGCAGAAAGTATTGTCTTGAAGGTGATCCCTTTAATCACTGTAAACATCATTCAATGCAAATAATGAGTTGGAATATTATACTATATCGCTTGATGGTGAAAATCACCAATATCTCTTAAAAGTCTTATATTTCAAAATTTTTGCAACAGAAATCTTCAGTACTCAATGTAAAATCACGATTTCTGAAAACTACTAAAATCTCCAGTTTTGGTAATTTCAAATTTTTTTTCTTGCAATTGTACTATTCAATACACAATATAAAACATACTGTACTGTACATGAAAAATACAATAACACATTTACAATATATAATAAATGTAATTACAATGTTACAACAATGTAATTGCAATGTAAAATGTTATTACATAGTAATTATAATGTAATGACAATGTAAATACATCTAAAATAAAAGATTGTAATTACATATGTACTGTGTAACGTTTAAATACACAAATACTGTACATGAAATACAAAAAAACACTTTTACAATACTATCAGATGCAATTACAATGCTATAATGTACTTACAATGTTTTAACAGTGTAACTACAATGTTATTACATAGTAAATATAACGTAATGACAATGTAATTACAGCCAAACTAAAAGTTTGTAATTACATATTTACTGCGTATATTTATGTATAAATACACAATACTGTACATGAAATATACAAAGAAACATTTAAGTTTATAAATATTATCTTGGATTTAATTACAATGTAATATAAATGTGAATACAATGTAATGACATAGTAAATAAGTTTGTAATTATGTGTGTACTGTGTATATTTATGTATACAACTATAAATAACCAAATACTGTATTTGCAATATACAAATACACATTTACATTTAAAAATATTATATTGGATATAACTACATTGTAACTATGATGTAATCACATGGTAACTACAATGTATTGACAGTAATTGCACACAAGATAAAAGTTACATCTCAGAGTTACATCTCAGATGTAATTATAAAGTTATAACAATGTAATTACAATGTCATTACATCCAAAATAAAAGTTTGTAATTACATGTGTACTGTGTATATTTACATATAAGTACACAAATACTATACTTGAAATATACAAAGAAACATTTTATAAATATTATCTTGGATGTAACTACAATGAAATAGCAATGTAACTACAATTTAATGACATAGTAATGACAATGTAACAACACAGTAATTGCACACAAGATAAAACTTTGTAATTACATATGTACTGGGTAAATGTATATATACAACTATAAATAACCAAAAGCTGTACATGCAATATACAAAGAAACATTTAGATTTATAAATATTGTATTGGATGTAACTACAATGTAACTGAAATGTAATGACATAGTAATTGCACACAAGATATAATTACAGATATAGATCGCCGATGTAATTACAATGTTATAACAATGTAAAATGTTACTACATTGTAGTTATAATGTAACGACAAACTACATCCAAAATAAAAGATTGTAATTACATATGTACTGTGTATTTTTGTTTAAATACACAATGACTAAAATATACAAAAACATGTTTACACACTATCATAAATGTAACTACAATGTTACAACAATGCCAAAACAGTAATTATGTTGAAAGATAGTAATTATAATGTTATAAAATTGTAATTACATTGTTAAAACATTGTAATTACATCATTATAACACTGTAAGTACATTGTTATAATATAGTAAGTGCAACAAACATAGTAATTACAATGTTATAACAATGTAACTATAACATTATAAAAATTTAATTACATTTGTAAGGAATCAGCTCTTTGGTTTAAATCACGTTTAAACTTTGGGGAATCGAATCTAAAGATTCGAACATGATTCACATAGAATTATTGAAAGCTTACACTTAACCTACTCATTTGTCCAGCAAATAGAATTGTCAGCGTAAAGCAATCCTGTATTATATTATTATGTGGCCAACAATAACAATAAAAAGACAGTATCTAATTATTTAATGACCAAGGTAACAGTATCTGAAGCTGAGACATTAACTTATAAAGCACACAACACACCAACACGGATCTTAAAACGAAACACAAGTTTATTGCTACTCAACACAACGTACTAATCTAGCTAAAACAAACGCACATACATACACACACACAAGCAGTTTGAGGGGAGTTATGATGGAGAGCGAGTAAGGATTCGACTTCTAGCATTTGCTAAGTTCTTAGCATTGCAACCTGAGAGAAACCATAAAAGCAGAGAATTTCGCTATTCTTTACTACTTAAATATAATTCACACCAGTTCAGCAATGGATAGAAACATTTTTTGTGTTACTTGCGGTCTGATGGAATTTTAGTTTCCTCGACAGGTCCAAAGGGAGATCCGGGCGAAGCTGATTGGTCAGCGTAGCAACTTCAATGACGTGCTGGAATTCCCTCGTCTGGGAAGAAGGGTTTCCTTACTTTCAGGGAAGCTTGGAGTCAGTTGCTAGGGATACGGATGCTGGACGAGGCGGTGTCTTGAGGGAAGTCCTTCCTGGGGTTTCGGCTCTCTGCAGAATTCTGTAGTTATAGCAGGGTTTCTGTCAGTTCTGATGAGTTGACCCGATGGCTTGTTGTTGAATCAGGGGTCGAGCAGGCAGCAATTGAATGTCGCGGTTTGCTCCATGATGCAACGAGGCTTCCGGCGAGGCGATGTAATGGCCAGCACGAGAAGAGCAACGTTCTTGCAGTGACAACGGTGATGAGCGGCAAAGACACGGCAAAAGACGACAAAGAAAGTTTCCTTGTTCAAAGTTTATAGGCTTGGGTATAGGTGTGGCCTACACGGGGATTGTCCAATAAGAGAAGCTGCGGGGTGGGATCACACCCCCATTCCCTCCTCTAGGAGGCTGAGTTAGCACTTCATGTGAGAATCATTAAAATATTAAAATAAAGTTTTATAACATGGAGATTTTTACTAGTATGGTTTTTTCATATAGACCAATGCATTTGAAACTTTACAAGCTTTCAATCAATGCCAAATATGAAATGTTTCACAAACGTTCTGTAGATTTCATGCAGCAGCAAAGGCTATAACTCATTACCTATCCATAACGGTAATGTTAAACACATGGAACGTGTACACACAAAAACCTACAGAAACATAAATCACACATACATTACTCAAATAAACACAGTTTAAATGAAAGTCCGTTTAAACTCTGGAAGTTTCTGACCGTTTCTGTGTCTGCCTAAGAGTGTGTATTCCCTTGCAGACGCCATTTGCAGGCGTGAAGCAACAGGGGTTTGTTGAGCTCTCTCAAAAAGCGGTTTGGGGGGGTCTTTGAGTGTAACCTCTTTATTGTTTTAAGATGTAAACTTAATTAGGACGCAGTTGAAATCACAAATGGCAAGTGGTTGTTGTGGATTTGCCTTTTGCTGCATGCCTGTGGATTGCTTTGAAATTGAAATCAAAGCTCAGACATGTAGACACCGTTCAATCTTTTAAGAATAATGTGGTGTGTGATTTGTTCAGTTCTGGAAAGATGCGTTGACTCCCCACACATTTTAACAATTGAAGCAAAATTAGCTCAGTTTATGAATATTAATGATCTATAATAACGAGTTAATATTAATTATTAATATTCTGAATTAACTTATTGTTAATTTGACTAAATAAATATAACAATAACTTCGTCCTCTTGTCTGAGCGCACTTTGTAATTATTAATTTATTTAGAAAGGGAATTATAACTACTTGTGCAGTAGATGAATAGTTTAGCAGTTTAATAAACTGGGTTTTAGCGGGTATCCAGATCTATCATTTAAGTGACCTTTTCTGTGAGGCAAAACAAAGACAATCCAAAGTGGTTATACCGTGATTTATTTAGTATTTAGTATAGCGTGACCTTTCTGCGCTGATTCTGGGGAGAGAATGGGTTTTAACTAGGGGTCAAGTCACACCCTTTTTCTACTGACTGACTAATAGTTTCATGGCAAAGTTTTGAGCGGGAGATTTTCTTTGTCTCTGGACCACTGATGTGCATAATGAGGATCCTCCCGAAACATACAAATGGACTTTAACTCTGAGCATTAAAGAATGCAAGCCGTATAAGCTATTATCATGTACTCAGCATCATGTGTAAAATAGCAGGAGAAACATAATGATACTAAACACGACATTCTAAACACACATTAGATAGCATTTAGGCAAAAAAAAGGTGGGGGGGTTTTCTTTGGAATGTCTTGGGTTGCAAACGATGTCCACAAGGGAGACTCTCCATTCTCATCCCATCTGTAATACATATTATGGACTAAAGAATGGATCCCCAGGGCCAACAAAGCACCTGGGCAAACACAAAATGTCACACACAGATTTTTTTTTTGATGCCAGATGCCCTGGCACCTACGGTCATGAATGTCACACCAATAAGAAATATGGTATTTTAGGGGGAATCCAGTTCTTCAGCTGCGGCCCATATGCAACACAATGTATTCACAATGTTATAACATAGTAATAATAATGTGTTTAACAATGTACTTACAATGTTAAAACAGCAATTATAATGTTAAGACATAGTAATTATAATGTCATTACATTGTAATTTCATTGTTATAACATTGTAAGTACATTGTTATAACATAGTAAGTACAGTGTTTTAACATAGTAATTATAATGTTATAACAATGAAATTATAATGTTATAACAATGTAATTACGCCACAGCAGAATAAACCGCCAATTATTCCAGCATATGTTTTACACAGCGGATACTCTTCCAGCTGAAAACCAGTACTGGGAAACACCCATACACACTCACATTCACACACACACTTATACACTACTGCCAATTTAGTAACCCATTATTTACCAATACCGCATGTCTTTTGGACTGTGGTTGAAACGGGTACTTTTTACTTTTTTACTTTTGTACATTTTTGAGGCCGTACTTCTTTAATTTTACTTAAGTACAAAAGTGTAATCAGTACTTCAATTTTTACCAGAGTCATTTTAAACATGAGTATCTGTACTTCTTTTAAGTAAAGGATGTGTGTACTTTTGCCATCTCTGATTGTAATTACATTGTTATAACATTGTAAGTACATTATAATTACTATGTTATAAAATGTAATTACATTTTTATAACATTGTAAGAACATTGTTATAACATTATAAATACTATGTTAAAAACATTGCAGTTACATTGTTTTAACATTATAATTACATCCGAACTAAAAGTTTGTAATTGCATGTGTACTGTGTATATTTACGTATAAAACTATAAATAACCAAAAACTGTATATGCAATATACAAAGAAACATTTACATTTATAAAAACTGTATTGAATGTAACTACAATGTAACTAAAATGTAATGACATAGTAATTACCATGTAATGACACAGTAACTGCACACAAGATAAAAGTTTGTAATTGCATATTACATCGCAGATATAATTACAATGTTATAACAATGTAAAAATGTTATTACATAATAATTATAATGTAATGACAAAGTAACTACATCCAAAATAAAAGATTGTAATTACATATGTACTGTGTATATTTATGGTTTAATACACAAATACTGTACAGGAAATATACAAAAACACATTTACAATACTATCATAAATGTATCTGCAATGTTATAACAATGTAATTATAATGTTATAACAATGCAATTTCACTGTTATTACAATGTTATAACTAATTTTATTGTTATAACAATGTACTTACAATGTTAAAACAGTAATTATAATGTTAAAACAGTAATTATAATGCTATAACAATGTATATATAATGTTAAAACAGTAATTGTTAAAACAGTAATTATAACATATTACATTGTTATAACTATAAATACTACGTTAAAAACATTGTTAATACATTGTTATAACATAGTAATTATAATGTTGCAACAATGCAATTATAACATTATAACATAGAAGGTACATTGTTAGAACATAGTAGGTACATTGGCATAACAGTAATTATAATGTTATAATAATGTAAATATAACATTATAACATAGTAAGTACACTGTTATGACAGTTACTATACAGGGAGTGCAGAATTATTAGGCAATTGAGTATTTTGACCACATCATCCTCTTTATGCATGTTGTCTTACTCCAAGCTGTATAGGCTCGAAAGTCTACTACCAATTAAGCATATTAGGTGATGTGCATCTCTGTAATGAGAAGGGGTCTGGTCTAATGACATCAACACCCTATATCAGATGTGCATAATTATTAGGCAACTTCCTTTCCTTTGGCAAAATGGGTCAAAAGAAGGACTTGACAGGCTCCGAAAAGTCAAAAATAGTGAGATATCTTGCAGAGGGATGCAGCACTCTTAAAATTGCCAAGCTTCTGAAGCGTGATCATTGAACAATCAAGCATTTCATTCAAAATAGTCAACAGAGTCGCAAGCGTGTGGAAAAACCAAACCAAAAACCAAGGCGCAAAATAACTGCCCACGAACTGAGAAAAGTCAAGTGTGCAGCTGCCAAGATGCCACTTGCCACCAGTTTTGCCATATTTCAGAGCTGCAACATCACTGGAGTGCCCAAAAGCACAACGTGTGCAATACTCAGAGACATGGCCAAGGTAAGAAAGGCTGAAAAACGACCATCACTGAACAAGACACACAAGCTGAAACGTCAAGACTGGGCCAAGAAATATCTCAAGACTGATTTTTCTAAGGTTTTATGGACTGATGAAATGAGAGTGAGTCTTGATGGGCCAGGGATGGCCCGTGGCTGGATCGGTAAAGGGCAGAGAGCTCCAGTCCGACTCAGACGCCAGCAAGGTGGAGGTGGAGTACTGGTTTGGGCTGGTATCATCAAAGATGAGCTTGTGGGGCCTTTTCGGGTTGAGGATGGAATCAAGCTCAACTCCCAGTCCTACTGCCAGTTTCTGGAAGACACCTTCAAGCAGTGGTACAGGAAGAAGTCTGCATCCTTCAAGAAAAACATGATTTTCATGCAGGACAATGCTCCATCACACGCATCCAAGTACTCCACAGCGTGGCTGGCAAGAAAGGGTCTAAAAGAAGAAAAACTAATGACATGGCCTCCTTGTTCACCTGAACTGAACCCCATAGAGAACCTGTGGTCCATCATCAAATGTGAGATTTACAAGGAGGGAAAACAGTACACCTCTCTGAACAGTGTCTGGGAGGCTGTGGTTGCTGCTGCACGCAATGTTGATGGTGAACAGATCAAAACACTGACAGAATCCATGGATGGCAGGCTTTTGAGTGTCCTTGCAAAGAAAGGTGGCTATATTGGCCACTGATTTGTTTTTGTTTTGTTTTTGAATGTCAGAAATGTATATTTGTGAATGTTGAGATGTTATATTGGTTTCACTGGTGAAAATAAATAATTGAAATGGGTATATATTTGTTTTTTGTTAAGTTGCCTAATAATTATGCACAGTAATAGTGACCTGCACACACAGATATCCTCCTAAAATAGCTAAAACTAAAAACAAACTAAAAACCACTTCCAAAAATATTCCGCTTTGATATTAATGAGTTTTTTTGGGTTCATTGAGAACATGGTTGTTGTTCAATAATAAAATTAATCCTCAAAAATACAACTTGCTTAATAATTCTGCACTCCCTGTATTGCTATGACAATGTAACTATAACGTTATAACAAAGTAATTACATTGTATAAGCATTGTAATTGCAGTTAAAAGATTTTAAGTACATTGTTATAACATAGTAACTATAATGTTATAACAATGTACTTACAATGTTAAAACAGTAATTATAGTTAAAACAGTAATTATGCTATAACATTGTGATTACATTGATGTTACATTATAACTACTACATTAAAACAGTGTAGCTACATTATTATTACATTGTAAGTACATAATTGTAACATAGTAAGTACATCATCATTATTACATAATAATTATAATGTTAACAATGTATTTACAATGTTAAAATTGTAATTATAATGTTAAAACAGTAATTAAAATAGTATAACACTAAGTACATTGTTAACAGCGTAAGTACATTGTTATAACATAGTAATTATAATGTTATAACAATGTAACTATAACGTTATAAATTACATTGTTAAAACATTGTAATTACAGTTATAAAATTTTAAAAGGCACCTAGGTTACCTGTTTTTCTAGATTTAATATTAGTCTTTTGTGTCTCCAGAATATGTCTGTAAAGTTTCAGCTCAAAACACCCATCAGATTATTTATTATACCTTTCTGAAGTTTCTGTTTTATAGCTCTAAGCATCAGGTAGTGGTTTTTGTGAACTGTGCCTTTAAGGCTAGTCCTTCACGCCCACCGTTTTCACGTGCCTCTCAGTGTGCCTTAATCTCCTCCCTCGGCTGCTTCAGACAGCAGACAGACATGAAAGAAGCAGATCTCACGTAACGTTTGTGAGAAGTACTACAGTAAGAACTTTACCAAAGAGTATTTGATGCATTTGTTGTGGAGTTGCATCGATGAGTCACACACAATGTCGTTACAAAGTTGACGCACACACACAGATACACACACACACAGCGCAGACACACACACACGCGTGTTTAGCTTTGCACTCTTTTTGCATGCAAATGTGAGAGGATACAGGTTAATATCCACTGCTGTATGGATATCTGTTATGTTAATGTACAAATTATACCTGATTTAATGTCCACAAACCAGGATTGAAGCGTCTTCTTTTATAATTGGACTGACACGTTGCTGCGGTGATAAAGTAGAGCTGAAGTAAATTGCTGTAATTCATTATAAACATGCGCTGTTTAAAAACATGTTAAACTTGCAAAACTCACTCTTGATCACATTTGATGATTGATGATCGTAGCAAACTGAACAGACTTTTTATTCCCAGTTGCTTTGCGCACGTCCTGTCTTGTTGATATGACTAAACCCATTACTACAAAGACATGTTAATATGCAGCTGTCAATCAATTCAGTGAGCGGAGAAACCGCACTCCTACGTCAAGTTGCAATCAGTCTCAAAACCGCTTCAATTGGTCCACCGTTTTAATGTTCTTATATTGAAAAAAAAAAGGACTGGGTGTGTTTATATCACCCCAATATGACCGTCTATACTCTATACCTACACATATGTCTGTCCAAACAGCTTGAAAAGTAGATTTTTCACCATAGGTGCCCTTTAAGTACATTGTTATGACATAGTAAGTGCATTGTTATAACATAGTAATTACAATGTTATAACAATGTGCTTACAATGTTAAACCAGTAATTATAATGTTAAAATAGAGTAATTGTTATAGCATCGTAATTACATTGTTATATCATTGTAATTAATACAATAAAACATTGTAGTTACATTGTTATAGCATTGTAAGTACATTGTTATCAAAGTAAGTACATTGTTACAACATAGTAACTACAATGTTATAACAGTAAATATAATGTTATAACAATGTACTTTCAATGTTAAAACCGTAAACGTTAAAACATAGTAATTATAATGTTATAACATTGTTAAGTACATTGCAAGAACATAGTAAATACATTATTATAACATAGTAATTATAATGTTATAACAATGTATTTATAAATTTATAACATAGTAGGTAGATTGTTATATCATAGTTATTATAATGTTATAACAATGTAATTATAACGTTGTAACAAAGTAATTACGTTGTTATAACATTAGAATTACTATGTAATTTGTAATTACAAAATTTGTCATTTGTAATTACTATGTTTGTAATTACATTGTAATAATATTGTAATTGCATTGTTATAACATAGTGAGTACATTGTTGTAACATTGATTGTGTTATTACAATGTAATTATAACGCTATAACCATGTAATTACAATATTATAACAATGTAATTGCCATGTTATAACATTGTAGTCATAATGTTATAACAATGTACTTACAATGTTAAAACTAATTATGTTAAGAGTAATTATGTCATAACATTGTAAGTACATTGTTGTAACATAATAAGTACATTGCTATTATAACAGTATTTATAATGTAATGACAATGCAATTACATTTAAACTAAAAGTTTGTAATTACATATTTACTGTGTATAGTTACAAATAAATGCACAAATACTGTACATGAAATATACAAAGAAACATTTGCATTTATAAATTAAAACATTAAATAACATTGTAATAACATTGTTATAACATAGTAGATATGATGTTATAACAATGTATTTACAATGTTTTAACTTAATTACATTGTTATAACATTACATTTACTATGTTAGAACATCGTAATTACATTGTTGAAACATTGTAAGTACAATATAATAACATTATAATTATAAATACTGTTTAAAAACTTTGTAATTACTTTGTTATAATATTGTAAGAACATTATAACATAAATAATGTTAAAAACATTGTACTTACATTGTTATAACAATGTAATTGCAATGTAATTACAATGTTATAACATAGTATTTATAATTTAATGACAATGTAATTACATCCAAACTAAAAGTTTTTAATTACATATTTACTGCGTATATTTACATATAAATAACCAAATACTGTTCATAATATATACAAATAAACATAGTAAATAACAATGTAACGACATAAAAATTTAATCCAAGATAAAAGTTTGTAATTACATATTACTTGTGTACTGTGTATATTTATGTTTATAACTATGATTTACAAATACTGTACATGAAATATACAAAAACACATTTACATTTATATTGTCTTGGGTGCAACTACAGCGTAACTACAAAGTAATGACATAGTAATTACAATGTAACGGCATAGTAGTTACACCTGAGATAAAAGTTTGTCATCACATATTACATGTGTATTGTGTATATTTACATAAATAACTATGAATACACAAATACAGTAGATGAAATATACAAAGAAACATTTACGTATATAAATATTATCTTGGATGTAACTACAATATATTTACATATAATATAATTATGTAGTTACAACGTAACAACTGCAATTGCACACACGAACAAACATGTTTATAAATCATTATTAAACTTTGTAATTACATATTACATACATGTGTACTGTGCATATTTAAGTATATAACTATAAATACACACTGTACATGAAATATACAAACAGGTTTGTATTTATATATATAAAAAAGTTTATGTACATATAAAAAGTATGTACAAAATAAAAGTTTGTATTTACATATTACAAGTGTGTATGTATATATCTATAACGCACAAATACTGTACATAAAATATCATAGCTGTGATTACAATGTTATAACAATGTATTTATAATGTTATTACATAGTGATTATAACATAATGACAATGTTATTACATCCAAACTAAAAGTTCGTAATTACATATGTACATATGTACTGTGTATTTGTGTATATTTATACAAAGAACAATATACAAAGAAACATGTAAGTTTACAACTATTATCTTGGATGCAATTACAACGTAATAGCAATGTAATTATAATGTAGACAAAGTAATTAAGTTTGTAATTACAAACACTGTATTGATATAATAATTATAATCATCATCATCATCATTATCATCATCATCATTCTTAATATTATTAATAATATTATTAAAGTAGGATTTTTTTCATTTCCTAATAAATATAAAATTTCATTTTTTAATAAATAGACTCATTATTTATATGATTTATATATGATATTAGAATACGTGTTAGCTTTTGTAAGTGATTTTATGTTTTAGAATAGAATATGTAATGTTCTCAATAATATTTGGAAAAGGAAACACTGGCCCTATATGTGCCATTTACATATATTTCAATTAATATGGAAAACGAGTGCATGTTTTTACCAAAACTAATATTGGATTTTATTTTAAATGCGTGTTTGTGTAAAACAATACAAGAAATGATGGGGTTCTTCTCTAAAGAAGTTGTTACTCCGACCGTTTAGAGCACCATTATGGGCATTTTACATCATAACTAATGTGGTTCAACCAATGGACCTGCGACAGAGAAATTACGGATTTTTGGAAACACTTGTCCCTACATTGTTCTTTTCCCAAACGATGCATCATACTATGATAGTATTCAGCCAAGTTATGTCGTTGTTTGGGAAACGCACCCCTGGTCGGTGACGCCGCCAACCAATTAGGCTAACACAAGAAATTTGCTTGATGGAAAGATGACTGGGGCAGAGGAGGTCTATATATACTGTATAATTTACTGTAGTAAAGGCTAAAGTATACTATGGTAATTACTATTAGTTCATGATAGTTACTAATGATACTACAATATGTATAGTGTAATTCATTAATAAAGAGTTATAAATATTGTGGCGAGTATACCAAAGCCACGTCGCCATGGTCCCAAATTCACCACAGCTGCTTCTCATCACGAGAGATCCAACCCACCTGGAGATCATCAAGAGGCAGAGATATAAGCCACCCAAGGACACCGACGAGTGAGCTTCATTTCACCCAATGACTCCACGCTAATCTCTGTCTCTCTCTTTCCTCCAGCGGACTCAAGCAGCTGATGGTTGAACCACTACACTTTCCTGCACGGCCTCACTCCTTCTCCCCGGATCACCTGCACGCTTCCCGGCCAGAAGAGCCCTTCTGCACCGTATCATCCTTTTCACCCTGCACGTTGTAAATAAATCACCCTCCGGGGAAAAGTCTGACACAAACCCTCTGACCAAGTGTTTTATTCCCTCTAATTCGCCACAATATATATACACAATATGCAAAGTTTTGATTTTGCAACAACAGTAAACAATTTGTTATACTGTCTAGTTTTGTGGTGGCTGTACTTTAAAATTAAATTAATATAATCTTAATTCAAGTGATGAAAGATTTTGAAATTCTAACAGTAAACAGAGTGCTACTGTAAGGTCACACCTACTTGGTATAAATACTTGAAAATGATCTAGTTGAAAATATCCATTAGAAATTTAAAAGTAATCAAAAAGTAATCAGATGTAATCAGTTACTTTTATAAAGTAATTGAAAAGGTACACTACTTATTACATTTTAAATAGGGTAATCTGTAATCTATTACATTTCCAGAGTAACCTCCTGTTGGAAAAAAATTAATGATTGAAGAGAAGAGAACCCAGTCCAGGAGACTCGAAACAAGCAGAATTCCTTTATTGAGACGTGTTGGTTAATCTGCAGTCATACAGCGTCTTCAAGAAGTCCATGTGTCTGCAGAGCCTATCGGAGGTTTGCAGTCTGCGAGTTTTATCACAAGTCTGATTTGAGACAACGATGTCCTGTCTATAATGTGACGTCTTCTTAGGAGGAGGTTTGTTTTTGTTTTGTTTTGCTAATCAAAGCATGCAAATTAAGTTTTGGAGTCAACAAGATAACCAGCATATAGGTGTTAGAAATTTGCCCAGCTACTGACCACAGAAGTTAATTAACAAAAGGGGTTTCTTTAGCATCAAAGCATCACCCGAAGACAAAGGCAGAGTAGTTAAAAGCCTGCCTGTAGCATTTGCATCACTTTGGCTCAGCCAATGGTCAGAAAGACAAAGTGCAAATATCCTTCGTGGCTAGGCTGTTATTGAAATGATATAATTGATATAAAACCAAAGAATATAAATTTTCATGTATATGTAGATTATTGTTCATTCGAAATTAGATTATATAAATTTATATTTCCACAGTTCCCCCTTTGAGAGTTATTAAAAAACTCTCACACAATATAAATTTAAAGCCTTCCTAAATCCATTCAATGGCTTCTGTTTGATAACATCAAACATCCCCATCCCCATCTTCCAGTCATGTGACTTGAAAAAAGTTACAGGCACATTTAACTTATTCTGTGTCATTTTCAATATCTACGTAGATGTAATTGTAGATTTCAAAACTGTTCACGTTTTTGACAATCGATGGGAATGTCATAAATACTACATGATGACACAAAAAATCATGTAGTTAAACTGTAGTTCTTCTGTAAGTCTGTGGCTTGTGAATAGTGTGCAGTCTTTTGTGAGGTCTGTTTCTTGTGGTTCTTCTCCAGCGCAGAGCTGATCTGATGACTTCCAGTCATTCATGGATCGCTGTAGTGTTGCTCTGGATCAGAGTGTTTCTTGAGAAGATGCAATGTTTCTGTAGTTACCTGCACACAAGAAAACAAGGAAACAGCAGACCAGCAGTATTCATGCACAGACATGCACAGGTCATGTATTTAGTTATTCAGGTGATCGTATAGTGGTTGTGTTAAGTTGGTGATCGTATAGTGTTGTGTATTTTCTGTCTCCTAATCTTAAAGTTATGACACCTATAAAACAGTGAGGTGAGGATAGACTAATATATGGGAAAATAGGAGATTCTTCATCACAGGGGGCGGCCCCTGAAGCCTGTTGCTTTCAGTTCTGCCCTGGGCTCCTCACTGGTTTGTGTGTCCTGTTCTGTCCCTGAGTGTGGTGGTTAAACGTTAAAATGTGAGACACCAACTATCAACAACAAACATCATTCAACAATAAACATCAGTCCTATCAGACATCATAACATTGAATGGGTATTGATTGGAATATGTGTTAAACACATTCAAGGCTGTGAGTGGACTTAAGCAGAGTTTCCCAATAAAAGGAAGAAGTTTCCTTTGTGTCTTTTTATAAAAAGTCTTTTATCTTAATTGTAAATGAACTGGGACATTAAGCACTCACAGCCAAAAAATGGTTAGCACCTTTGTGGACAGCTCAATGGATTTAGTGATGAGGGGAGGGGTATGATGAGGGCAAAAAGCAAACTGTTCAGAAGCTGATTTACCCTGTTCATCTCTGTAAAGGTCTTTTTATTTTTTCTACACTCCCTCATCCAATGTGCTTTTTTTACCACTGTTAATGAAAACAGATATTTTTGTTCACATTAGTGGCGGCTGCTTCAATTCTGACTCTGTCTTTGATATCAGAGTCTCTTTTCCACAAAGCTAAACTGTTCAGATTATTTCTGAGAGAGGTGGTAGACCAGGTGATATTAAGAAATGGCAAAGCTTTTCTGTATTCAGCTGCAAGGCCATCCGACCAGATACGGACAAGGGGTCCATTATCATTTAGCACACTGTCCAAATTATCAGCTAATCCACTGTAAGTTATGGCTGACTGACAAAATCTTTGGGTGAATTCATTCACAGATTCATCTTTCTTTTGCACACAACAGGTCACTTTTGACCAGTCGCTCTTTGGGCCAACAATGTTCTTTAGAGCTTTCGAAACACCCTCTCTAAAATCATTACTGGCATGTTGTAATTTAGAAGTCACAGCACGCTCAAAACTGTTGAATTCAGATTCTGTGAAAATTCGAGACTGGGTGGGTGACTTCTGGGTGACTTCTGTTAATTACATGTCATAAAGACGCATTTTGCTGATCAGTGCTCTGCTAAACTCTGAAAAATGTATGCGTGCTGAAGGTAAGCCTTAAGACAGTCTATCTATTTATTTAGGTCCTATTGTTCTGGAAACTGTTAGAATTTGAACAACAGAAGTGTTGTTGTGTAAACTCTCAGTTCTCTTAGATCTTCTCCTAGCACCACAAACCTCCACTGAACCTACCGGCATATCATTTACGGACTGGATGGAAATGTCTGTTTCAAAGACAGTTTGTAAGTCAGGATGTTTTTTATCAGGCTGACTAACTTCTTCAATGTCAGTTTTTGATTTCTTGATTAGTTTCTCTAATTCTGATTTAGCCTGAGCTTGTTGTTTAGCTCAAGATAAACTGAATTTTCTGTAGCAGCAGATAATGCCTTTCACATTATTTTTGCGAATGCATGCCCAAAGCACTTTCTTGCATTCTTCTAGTGTCCAAACATTATCTGGCTCAATGCTAAATTTCTTTGTCAAATTTGGTCTGACTGAGACGACATCGGACAGAAGATGGAGTAGACGTCTACGTGCATCTCACGCTATTGCTGTGATTTTGTAGCCACTTCGTACATAATATCGTCTGTAAACCTGACCACAACGACATAGTTTATATTCCAGTGTCAACATGACCTCAAAATCAAGTAACTAAAAAAGACACCAAAACGGACTTTGCTGACAACGTCTTCACCGAGCTCAAAATGGCGGAGATTGCGAAGCTGTTGAAGGAACACCGCCAGGCCTTATCAGCCGAATTTAAGTCAACCATATCCTCATTCGAGTCTAAAATCGACTGTGTTCAAGTTGCTTCTCTTGAATCTAATGCTAACGCTGTTGACGAACGCATGTTAATGCTGGAAGAGACCTGCGCCGCCTTGTCTGACAGTAACGCTAAGCTGCTCGTGAAAGTCACAGATCTTGAATCACGGAGCCGCCGAAATAACATCCGCATAATCGGGCTACCAGAATCGATGGAGGGACAACGACCCTCTGCCTTCTTCTCACAACTTCTATTTGATACTCTGGGAAAGGAAATAAACCTGCGACCGGTGAAAAGCCATGCTGTCATCATTCGGTTACACCGATATCAACAAAAGGAAATGATAATCCGTGAAGCGAGAGCTAAAAGAGGGAAGCTGATGTTCCAAGGCCACCCAATTGCCATATATGAGGACTATGCGCCTGAGGTGATGGCACAACGCTCTAAATACCGACGGGTGATGGAGGAGTTTTACAATTTGGTACTCAGACCAGCTTTGCTTTTTCCTGCGAGACTGTCCATTAGACCCAAAGACGGGAGTCGAAGATCGTTTGCATCGGTATCTGAAACTGAGGAGTATTTGCGTTCTATCCGGCCTGCCTCTCCTCCTTGAGGTAGTTGTAAGTCAAAATACCTGAAGCACAGTTGGCTGTGTGCACGACAAGTAGTCAATATTTCTCTCAAACGCGCTGTTTTCAAAGAATTGTTACGATCAGGTACAATACAGATGTTAAGTGTTGCACATACGATGTTATGCTGTGCTGACTATTTATTGTCATTATCATTATTTGTTTTATTTTAGTTCCTTTCTAACTTTTTTGATCAAACTGGGAAACTGAACTATTTTTACAGCGGGTAATTTACTGCATTACATTATCAAGATGGCGAACTCACAATGTTTTTTTAGTCCCTGTTATTACAATAGTATCATTTTAAGTCCGTTTAATTCTATAATTTTTTGAGTTTGATTTTTTATTTTATTTTTTATTTTTATCGGAATGGTCACAGCATTGTTTATTTATGTTATGTGCATCATGGTTTGTTCACTGTATTGGTTACCATTGTAAGAGAATGCAAATATTAGAGGTCTGTTTAAGTACCTTATTTGGTCATCTATCGATATATGGTTTTTGCTATTATACAACAATT
The DNA here is from genome assembly GCA_903798195.1 of Danio kyathit. NCBI lineage: Eukaryota > Metazoa > Chordata > Actinopteri > Cypriniformes > Danionidae > Danio > Danio kyathit. The sequence continues at coordinate 55,792,258 of LR812523.1, read as the reverse complement.
GATTGAATAGATAATACATGGTATTCTATTGTTACTTGTTTCTTTTGTTTTTTTAGATGTTTCTAAAGATATTTAGATGGTGCTCCAGAATTTATTTATTTATTTATTTTGTATTTTTTCTAATCATTTGACATTTTGAAAGTCAGGTTTCAGATTATTTGTGTTCTATAACATAGCCTGCTAATTTATGTGATTTAAATTTATTTATTTATTTTTTTAAAAAGCAAGAGTACCTAACCTAGAAAGGTAGAAGTGGTATATGATGTGGAGCCTGAATGCTCAGTTAGGTTTTTTCTATAGGGAGTATTTTATATTTATTTCATTTATTTATTTATTTTGTTTTCTTGTTTTTTTTCTGGTTTTCTTTGCTAACTTTTTTATGTCCTCTATTTTCCATTTTTCAGTTTGGATTATCAACATGGAGTCTGTCAAAATCAGTATTTTAGGAAATGGCTAGTGTAACTACAGTGAATGGCAATGCGATGCGTCTAATCTCCTGGAATGTCAAAGGAATTATTAACAGGATCAAGGCTGGCAAGGTTTTATTACATTTAAAGCATCTAAAGACTGATATTATGTTTCTACAAGAAACACATTTAAAATCTTCTGATTTAATACGAATCAAGAGACCCTGGATGGGTAATTTTTACCATTCCAAATTTTCTCAAAGAGCTTGTGGGCCAGCTATTATAATGCATAGAAAGGTCATGTTTGAAGAGTCCCATATAATTTCAGATCCAAATGGTCGTTTTGTTGTAGTCCAAGGCAAGCTAAACAATGTCCCAGTCATTCTGGCCTCAGTTTATGCTCCCAATTGGGATGACGACAACTTTTTTGTTAATTTTTTTTCTATTCTTCTGAATGTGGCTGTCCACCCTATACTTATTGGGGGGGGGGGGGGGGGGGGGTTCAACCTGGTTCAAGATACTGTGTTGGATAGATCTTCTTCTAAGCAATCAGTTCTATCCAAGTCGGCAAAAATTGTGTCAGACTATACTTCTCAGCTGGGTATCTCTGATCCTTAAAGACACAAACATCCTCAGAATAAGATCTACTCTTTTTTCTCACATGTGCATCATACATTTTTAAGGATTGATTTCTTTCTTCTCCATAACAAACTGTTGAACTGTGTCAAGACATGTACCTATCACGCAATAGTAATTTCCGATAATTTCCCTGTATCCATAGATGTAGTTTTAGTCCCTAACAGTCCCTGTGGACTCTTCTAGATTATCAGATAACAGTTTTAAAAACTTTGTAGCTTCAAAAATTAATATGTATTTTGAACTTAGTCAGACCCCAGATATCAGTAGTCAAACTCTCTGGGAAGCTTTGAAAGCCTTCATGCGAGGGCAGATTATTTCTTTTATATCTCACTTGAAGAAAACCGAAACTTCCAGATTGTCTTCAATTACAGATGATCTTCACAAATGAGATAATTTATATCCCTCTTCCCCCTCTCCTTCGCTTTATAATTAACAAGTACAGCTACATGCAGAACATAATCTTCTACTGACAAATACAATAGCAAGACAACTTAGACAAAGCAAGCAACGTTTCTTTGAACATGGGGACAAAGCCAGTAAGCTTTTGGCTCACCAAGCACGCATGGTTTATGCCTTAAGGTGGATTTCAAAAGTCAAAGCGCCAACAGGTGAATTGATATCAGATCAAAAAGGGATTAACTCTGTATTTTTAGATTACTATAAAACATTATATATGTCAGAAAATTCCTCAAAATTTACAAGCTGGGATTCCCTCAATGGTTTAACTTTTCCGAAAATTGATGAAACTCTTGCTATTAATTTAGGTAGACCCATCACTGAGGTAGAGATACAAGATGAAATTAAATCTATGCAATCTGGTAAATCACCAGGTCTGGACGGCTTCACAGTCATTTCCCTCCTCACTAACCTCAATCTTAGCACGGTTATATAATGATTCATTTGAAGAAGGTCACCTCCCACTCACTTTATGCAAAGCTTCAATTTAATTGCTTCTTAAAAAAGATAAAGACCCCACCAACTGTAGCAGTTATAGGCCAGTGTCACTGCTTAATGTTGATTTTAAAGGTGCAGTATGTAAGTTTGACACCCAGTGGTTGAACTGGGTATTGCACTCCTAGATCAAAATAAACACACGCGTGGGATGCCAGATTGAGTACAGGAGCGAGTGATTTAAACAGTGTTCTAAATAAAAGCAACGACACGCGATAGAAGGAATTATGTTCCATATTAAAAGGAGTTTTAGTTCTAACCAACACCTCGAATTGATATATTAGAAACGGCTTCTATTTCTCACAGCTGAACATGTGAAATCTATGACAGTGCACCTCAGGTAAGCCTCGTGTGTTTTATTCAGTGCTAAATGCTAACAATGTGAGTTTGAATGGATTCTAAACCTTACCGTTTCGTGAGTGAGTGCATATTCTGTGCTTCTGAAAGGCTGTATTTACATTTCTGTCGTGTTTCGTCTGGTGCAAACAGCTAAACTGCTGTTTGCGTGTTGTTAGGACACGAGATTACAATGTAACCTGCTCACCTAATGTTTACGTTCGTAATATTTATATCATTTGCTAATTAATAACCTCATGTGGAACTGAATCTGTCTCATTTCGACGTCTGATACTGTCCATTTCGGTCATGGGCGCATGCTTTCAGAGCCTTTCTGACTGAATGAATGAAATACGCTGTTTTCCAACAAGGCAACCCGGAGTGCTGAAATATAATTGGCTAAACTGGCATAGTGCAGGTTAAATTTACCTAAACAAAGACAGCGTTCCGGCACGGAAAAACCATTTTCAAAGCAGAATATCTGACTTCAGCATTGTTTTTCAGTTAAACAAGTATGTTCACTTGGGATGTTTCTTAAATATCTGCAAACATATTATGGTATTTTTATGCTTTAGAAGAGTCAAAAACTTACATACAGCACCTTTAAAGTTTTGGCTAAAGTGCTGTCATGTGGTCTCCAATCTATACTACCATCGTTAATATGTCTAGATCAGACAGGCTTCATACCAATGAGACACTCATTCTTTAATACTAGGAGAGTTCTTAATATTCTTTTTTCACCTCCTCCTGATTCACCAGAAATAATTTTGTCATTAGATGCTGAGAAGGCATTTGACAGAGTGGAATGGGCCTATTTATATTTTATTTTAGAGAAGATTGGGTTTGTGTGACGCTCCTTAAAAATAAAGAACAATAAGGATCCAGATGCAAAGGTCTTTATTGACCAGTGAAACAACGAATAAAAAAATAATAGAACAAAACAGAAAAATAGTGCAGAGCTGAAAGGAAAGTCCAGAGAAGTCCCGATCTGTAAGATCTTCGGGACGGCTGGTAGGTCCAAAAAATACTGAGTGTCCTAACAAGACACAGAGAACAATGAACAATAACGAACTGACAAGGTACAAATGAACACCAAGGACATATATAGAAGAGATAATTAGACTCAGCTGACACGAATGATCAGCACAGCTGATCAACAAACACGTGATCAAAACAGAACGCTACTACAGCGCACATGAATGACAAAACAAAACCACGTGACAATAACAGAGAGACACCAGGAAGTGCGCACAGCCTGCAACCGTGACAGTTTGATGCTAACTTTATCTCTTGGATTAAGTTACTTTATTCATCACCAGTTGCGTCAATTTACACAAATGGCTTGAATTCACCCCTTTTTTCCTTCAACGTGGGACAAGACAGGGCTGTCCCCTTTCCCCCTTATTTTTTAACCTTGCTATAGAGCCTCTAGCTATATTGCTTTGTAGCCATAATGGTTTTAAGGGAATTACACGATATGGCTTAGTGCATTAACTTTCATTCTATGCTGATGATCTGTTACTTTACATTTCTAATCCAGTCACCTCCCTACCAATGATTTTAGACATTCTAGATAAATTTAGTCATCTTTCAGGTTATAAAATAAATTTACAGAAAAGTGAACTATTTTTTGTCAACTCTGAAGCGAGTAAGATCTCATATTCACATTTTCCTTTTAGAATAGCTACAAGTGGGTTCAAATACCTTGGCATTTTCTTCACCAACTCATTCAATAACTTATTTATTAATAATTTCCAACCAGTGGTTGATAAAATCAAATCACACTTTTCTAAATGGTCGTCACTTCCTTTGTCCATTGTAGGCCGTATTAATTTAGTAAAAATGGTTATTTTACTTAAATTTCTTGATCTTTTTCAACATGTTCCAATTTTCATTAAGAAATCTTTTTTTACTAATTTGGATGGTATTTTACGTTCATTTATCTGGGGCAACAAGCCTGCACGCCTCAAGAAAGCAGTTCTCCAACTTCTTAAATCCAAAGGAGGACTTGCGCTTCCTAACTTCCAACAATATTACTGGGCTTGTAATATTAATAAGATTCTCTACTGGAAGAATCCTCCTCAAGCTGACAACTGTGCCCCCTGGGTTCACTCAGAGATAGTGTCAACAAAAGGCACTCTGCACTCTGTTATCAGCTCCCAGCTTCCATTAATTATCAACAGAATTTCATCTAACTTGGTAGCCATTAACACTATTAAAATTTGGGTTCAATTCAGAAAGCATTACGGCTTGCATAAAACATCTATCCATACAGCTATTTTGAACAATACATTTTTCTCACCATCTTGTTTTGATAACACTTTTCGAATTTGGGCAGCTAATGGACTCGTTGAGGTAAAGGATTTATATGAAGACGGGGTATTCGCATCTTTTTCATTTCTATCCACTAAATACAATCTCCCTAACAGTCATTTGTTTAGTTTCTTTCAGGTCAGATACTTTGTTAAGAAATTGTTTCCCCACTTTCCTAACCGCCCTCCTGAACACCATCTTGACTATTTTTTTTAGTTCAGATACGTGTCAGAAACATTTAACATCAGCAATTTATAATTTAATAAGTACACTAAATGAAAATCCTATAGTTTCTCCCAAAGAATCTTGGGAAAATGACCTTGGTGTTGATATTACAGAAGAACAATGGGAGGATATTTTAAAGATGGTCCACTCCTCTTCTATATGTGCCAGACTTGGCCTAATGCAATGTAAGGTGCTCCATAGAGCTCATTTAACCAATGGCAAATTAGCCAAATTTTTCCCTGACAGAAGTGATGCCTGTCATCATTGTAAGCAGTCTCCTGCTAACCATCTCCATATGTTCTAGAGTTGCCCTCAATTGAAAATTTTCTGGTCCAGTGTTTTTGACACACTTAATAAATCTATTAACATAAATCCAGACCCTAACCCCTTGACAGCCCTTTTTGGCATTTCAGAGAGAGCTGACTTGACTGTTGCATCTCGCCAGGTTATTGCTTTGTCTACTCTTTTAGCTAGACGAGCCGTTCTTATCAAATGGAAACAGGTGATTCCTCCATCACATGACATGTGGAGCCGAGAAATCTTTAGTTATATAAAACTTGAGAAATTATGATGTTTACTTGCAGGATCTCTCAAATATTTTTACAAGACCTGGAACCCTGTTTTAGACTATATCAAAGGCTTACCCCACTGTAAAAAGTAATGTTGAATTTACTTAGAAAACATGTGGAAACTGATTGCCTCAAATTTATGAAGCAAATTAGCTCACCAACTTTGAGTAAATATTACTAACTATTACTTTGTGTAGGCAACTTGTTTACTTGTATTGGTTACTAAACAACACGAGTACTGATTACTCAATATGACAAGTTCAGTTAACTTACAAATTGTAGTTATGCTTAGTACACCTTACTTATAGCAAAGCAGTATTCTCAACTAGCCTGCTAGTTCATTTTACTAGACAAAAGTGTGGAAACTCATTGCCTCATATTTTCTAAGAAAATTAGCTCACCAATTTTGAGTAAATACAACTAACTATTACTTTGTGTCGGTAACTTGTTTACTTGTATTGGTTAGACAACACAGAGTACTGGTAACTCAATCTGCCTTCAATTTTTCTTTGACTCAGACTGAAAACCTGACACTTGACTATTATTCGCCACTCTCTCAAAAATTATGTTAACTTATTTTATGTTAGTGGGTTCCACATAACCGAGTTAGGTTGCCTTTAAGTAACAATATTTGAGTAAACTTATGCTAATTGCATAGTTCATGCAGTTATGATGAGTCGAGTAAATTTAACACTCTTGATTTAGTTTTAATGCAAGTTAATTAGGCTCATTTATTACAAAAGGTGTAGTCACCTTCATCCTGAAAAACAAATCAAGTTCCATTTTTTTAATTTTCCTTTAATTAAGCAATATTTATTCCAGCAAAAGTTACTTGCACAAGATCTAAAGACTACACATATAGCTGACCATGCAGTTATTCAAAGCATGAAAAATGTTAAAAGAAAAGTAGTAGTCAGTACTGAAACAAAAGTACAGCAATTACTCATTACAAAGAAAGCTTAACTCCTGTCTCTTGGTCTTGACATTAAGTTACAGTATTTACAGAAATATATGTCTATTTAGGACCTGGATTTTGTCTGACAGATTATTTGTACCTATAGCCCCATAAAATGTTTCTGAAAAACTTCAAAAGAGTACCTTGGGTTTTGTGAGAAAGTTGAAGTTCAATGCGTAAATCACAACAAGGATAAAAAAAAAAAAACATGCATTTTCCACATTGTCCAAGTTTTTGGATGTCTTCTGTGATGATTCCAACAGCTTCACAATGGTCTGTAGCAACTGATTTTTCCTATATGACAAGATGGTTTTCTCAGGCAGTGTTGTACAGCGAAGTTAGGGCTTCATCATGTTTAACATCCTAAGATCAAAATAAAGTACAAAATAAACAATTACCATTAGATCAAGGGGGAAAGGAGTTTTGTTTAATTCAATATTTAAATAAAACGTAAATAACTTGCCATGTATGCCTTTATGAGTTTTGGAGGGTCTTCAAATAGACAGCAAGGGCTTTCAGGATACATTCACATTTTCTTCTGATGGTGACATTCTAAACAATGTGAAAAAGCTTTAGTTAGGATTTTAGTTTTAAGATTATTTGCTATATACTAACATTTTAAGTAGCATTATCAAGAACTACTGAGGAATGGCAAGTTTCGCTTCTTCATTCGTACTTCACAATTTCATGTGACATTTGAAGCTTAAGAAAAGGATTTAATCATTGACTTAGAATGCACAATGAGCATGACATGAATCTCTTACAAATTACTGTTTAAAATGACAATGAATTGAGAAAACCTACCTGATCCAATGCTGTGATCCTACAAAATTCTGAAGATACCTAATATAAACAAATAAATAAAAATCATCAGGTTGGCTGCTGATAAATACATGACAGCACAGGTTAATATACAGCACCACGAATAGCATTCCTTTACCAGCGCTATTGCCACATTGTCCAAATTAAAGTATTTAGATGCCTTCATTGATGATTCTAACACCTTCACAATGGTCTGTAGCATCTGCTTCCTGTATATGATGAGATGGTTTCGGGGATGGGGTGGTGTTGCACATCGTAGTTAGAGATTCATCATGTTCAACATAAGACCTATAAACAAGAAAAAAACAAAACAAAAACAATTACCAATAGAGTTATTTATTAAGTACATCGTTTCATAATTTAGAACAACAAGATGCAAAAAACAGAAAAGTTAAACTGCTTTAAAACTGAACCAAACTGTGAGTTAAAAACCAAGATACATACTGAAATGTGATTTAGGTACCGCTAGTTCACAGAAAGTGTCCATGTACCAACTTCAAGTGTTGTTTAAAAGCTCCGATCTGGATGTTAGATGAGCTACAATCTCTGCACAGCCACATGTAGATGTAGTAAGGCAAACTGTAAGAAAAAAAGTCACCAAATAACAGTACTTGTAATAATATAATATAATATAATATAATATAATATAATATAATATAATATAATATAATATAATATAATATAATATAATATAATGAATACTTACAACTTTGGATGACAGAGTCAGATATACTCATTATCAAGTTTTATCTGGGCTTTCCAAAACTTTAAATGTAATATCTGCCAATAAAAAAGAACATGCAACACAATTTGTAAGTTCACTTGGTATAAGTTTAACACATAAATTAAGAGGTCTTCCTAACTCCTACCTAAATTTTGCAATTTAATGCATCTCAGATCTTTGTGTGATGGAACGACGTTATCAATGTTAAACAGGTATATAACATACCACAACTGAAACGTTAGCATTAGCAATAATCTGAACACCACACAAGGAAAATGGCAACTTTATGAAATGACATAATACACAAAACACATCCTATTTAGATTAATTTTTATAATAGACATGCATAAAACATAGAACATCTCACCTGTGTGTCCACAAAATGGAAAATGTTTCACTTATTTTCTCAGTTTGCATTGTGGAACCCTCACACCATTGTTTGAATCCTCTTTCAAATGTCAACGATTGAATGCACCTTCTGCGCATGTGCAGACCTTACTCCACCTGCTGACCAAAGTGCGGTACTGCATGGCTCCAACCATCAGTCAAACTTACTTGATAAACTTCAGTAAAGTTTACTAAAGTTCTTTAGTTTATCTTCTGGATCCATGTTAAAGTTCACTTTACACAGTAAAACCAAGTAAAGTCTACAAATTTGCCAAAATTAGTAAAGTTTACAAGCATTTTTCAAGTAGATTGAATGATTACTTTTTACAGTGTACACCTGTCTTCCACACACTCACCTGAGTAAGAGAGCAGTACACCTGTCTTCCACACACTGACCTGAGCTCTGCAGACTCACCTGAGAGGAGCTCATGGGTCTTTATATCCTCGGGCTCAACCACTGCAGCACATGTACACAGACACAATCACTAACCACAGCTAAATCTGCAGTCTGACACGCTTCACTCTCTCACACACACACACACACACACACACACACACACACACTGACCAAAACACTCATATTTACACACACACTTCATTTTTATACTTCAACAGCAAATGATTTCCTCACTGTAAAGCAGTTAAATATAACAGAAAACAGAACACCCCCTTCACCTGCAGCATTTGGTTTCTCCCACTTCCCATAATGCACCACATCACAGATATAAAGGCTGATGGCTGGAGCTGCTCTGGTTTCCTCCTGTAATGTCTGATTCTGCTGATTGTCCATCAGAAATGCTGCGCTGAACTCTTCAGGGTAATAATAGCACACGCGTGTCCTCAGGTTCGATCATTCCTTTACATACAAGACTTACTGCCATTGAGGAATATTCTCAGATATGATGTATATGTGATGATGATGGAGAGAGCAGTGATATGAGGATGAAGACAGCAGTGAGTTCAGTTCTTTCTGTTAGAGCTCTGTTCAGGCTGCTTCTGTGTGCAGATTAAAGCTCTGATTCTGGCTTTATCACACATTAAACAGCAGCAGAGAGATTCAGATGTACAGCGGAGAGAATGAAGAGTAATAATGTCACACACACAGAGAGAGAGAATTGAATTGAATTGAGAGAGAGAGCGGTCAGGAACACACACAGATGTATTTTTGGGAAATGTTTGACTGATCTCTCCTCATGCTGGTTTATATTTGTGTTTCTCTCTCTGCTTTTGCTGCAGACTCCTGATCCAGAGTCAGTCAGGACAGCAGGGTTGTGGTGTTGGGATATTTACAGTCTGAACTCATCATGATCAGTCTGTCAGCTGCAGAAGAGCCGCAGTCAGAGATTCAGTTAAAGACAGTTTACTGGAGAAAGTCTACAGCTTCATCAGCAGAAGCAGCTTCAACACTCACACAGAGTTCATTAATATGCACACATGGTCATGTCTGCACCGCTGTCCATCAGCTGTGATGAGTGAATACCGCAGTGAACACCTGATCAGCAGGGGGACACAGTGGCGCAGTAGGTAGTGCTGTCGCCTCACAGCAAGAAGGTCGCTGGGTCGCAGATTCGAACCTCGGCTGGGTCAGTTGGTGTTTCTGTGTGGAGTTTGCATGTTCTCCCTGCATTTGTGTGGGTTTCCCCCACAGTCCAAAGACATGCGGTACAGGTGAATTGGGTAGACTAAATTGTCCATAGTGTGTGAGTGTGGATGACTGTGTGGATGTTTCCCAGAGATGGGTTGCAGCTGGAAGGCCATCCGCTGCGTAAAAATGTGCTGGATAAGTTGGCGGTTCATTCCGAGTCTCTTATAAGAAAGGGCATCTGAAGTTCATCTCAACAACCGTTCATGAAACAGGGCCTACACCTGTAGGACTTCACCTTTACAGAGACGGCCTGTGGAGTTACTTCGTCATCAGTGATGGAAAGTAATGAAGTACAAATAAGTCGTTACTGTACTTTTCTGGTATCAGTACTTTACTCTACTCTTTATCTTTTTGACAACTTTTTACTTTTACTTACATTTTTACACAAATATATGTACTTTCTACTCCTTACATTTTTTAAACCACAGTCGTTACTTTCGTTTTTATGTGTTTGGTGTCGCGATCTATATTATTTCTTGTCATTTCTTGTCATTGCACAATATGAATGCATTTTTGATGCAATCAATCTATTTTTCCTCATTACGCACTGCATTGCGCAAACTTTTCACGGCTAACGCACACTGTACGTGGGCTAGTTTTTGAAGATTACTATGAGAAAGGCTAGGATGACTACGCAGATGTGACAAAGGGAGTCTGAAAATGTAACATGACTGATGCTGCCCTGGTTACACGGTAATAAGTCACCTTTTGCTCGTTCGGATCACAGCTAATCAAGAGAGACACATTTGAGTTCCATAACATGCCATTTAAATGCTGAAGTCTTTTGTCCACATCCCATCATACTGCACGGATTCCCTCTGGTTTTTCAATCTAATAGCACGCGAAATAGTGCTTTTTGTAAAGATTTGTACATTTATTACTAAAACAATCAAATACTTGAAAATGTATGCATTGTGGTTTATTTCTGATTTTCATATTTCCTAATATGTCTGTTTTACAGTTTTTATTGAATTTTAATTGACTATATGATTTTACATATTGGTCTATACTGTTGTCTTCAATTAATCATTTTTAACAAATATTTTACAACAACAAAAGTAACTATACTGGGCAATTTATGAATAAAAGTATAATGCAAAAGATTCTGAATTTATCATGTCAAAAAGGATCATGCACATGTTTTGTAGGTCGTAGTCACGCCTGTATATGTTGCTTTTAGCATAGAATAAATGTAGTACAGTTTTTCTCAGTAACTTTGACACATATTTCTCAGATCAGAATTGAAATTTGCAAAACAGTAGGCCTAAGTGCATTTCTCAAAGCAACGCGTATAAATAGCAAAACACCATGGATTAACTGCTAAAGCCAGTCTCATACTCAAAATCTTTAGTTCATCTCTCAAACCTAAATTTCTATGTCAATGAACATGTCAGTGGCGTCAGAATGACATGTCCTTGTGCATGGATATGATTCAAATTACTTAGTAGTCATGTTGTCAATAACAGTGTCTCTGTACTCTGGAGGGCTGTTCTGATGTAAACTGACATTATTTTTTTTGCTAATTGTACTGTAATTTGTTGACAGATCATGTCATTGTGATACAGAAAGGAAATGACAGCACTGCATATAAAACTGTGAACATAGGACCACCTCCTTTTAGACCTTCATTACAAAAAGTCAAGATTCACCTGGGAGAAATGTACCAGTTGTAGACAGATTTCACCTGTACCGCATGTGTTTGGACTGTGGGGGAAACCGGAGCACCTTGAGGAAACCCACGCCAACACAGGGGAACATGCAAACTCCACACAGAAACGCCAACTGACCCAGCTGAGGCTTGAACCAGCGACCTTCTTGCTGTGAGGCGAAAGCACTCAAAAATGTAGAAAAAGCAATTTGTGAGATCTGAAATAACATTTGTTACTAGTAAAAATACATTTTTAACTTGTAAGAATTAAGTTACATATATCAAGAAATATGTTTATTACTAGTTGAAATTTAATTTTTGATATCATGAATGTTTTCCTCCGAATAATGATGTCATTTTTAATATCAAGAATTCATGTTGGTACTAGTGGAAATGCAATTACTGATATCAACAATCAGCATTTTTGATATCAAAAAATGATGTCCAGCCGTTTTGGCTTATATTAATTCTCAGGATATGCAGTTTTGATATCAAAAATTAAATTCTTAATATCAACAAGTTAACTGTTGCTGTTGTTAATCTGCATTCCTGATATCAGAAACTAAACTGTTAATATTAAGAATTATATTGTTACTAGTAAAAATGTCAATTCCTGATATCAAGATCTTAACTTCACTAGTTTAAATGTTAATTCTTTATATCTGCAATTATATTTCAACGTGTTACATTTGTTAATTCTGATATCAGCAATTAGGGAAGTAAATTATGATCTCTAAAATGACAAATTCCTCTAGTAACAATTACATTTATGATATCAGAAATTAACATTGTCACTAGTGACAAACAAATTGTTGATATCAAACATGAACATCTTTACCAGTTGAAAAGTATTTCCTGATATCAACAATTTATTTCCTGATATCAACAGTTAAATTATTAACATCAAAAATTGAATTTTAACTAGTGAGAAATCATTTCTTGATATCAACAATTAAATGTGAATTGTAGCCTATGGTGACATTTAACTATAGTGAAAATTTAATTACAGCTATCAAAAAGGTAATTGTTGATATCATAAATGTAATTGTTGATCAAAAATTTGAATTCTTGATATCAACAATTACCTTTTTTGATATCAAGAACTGAATTGTTGATATCAAGAATACATATCCTGAAAATGAATAAAAGTCTAAACGGCTTGCCATAGACTGTGTGGCAGCTTCTTCATTTGACAGATGTGACACAGGCTATATTTTAAATAAACACTAGATGGCACTTCTTACACAGAAGTGAACCGGTCTCTCCGTGTCGGTCCGCCGCTGCAGTTCTGCTTCTGTCCGCCTGGTGTCGCTCTTCTGTGATCCGCCTTCAACACTGACATTTACACTGAACTGAACTGATTTCATTCTTGAATTACTCCAGCTTCACCGCTGCTCTCCTGCATGCCGGTGTGCTGAATATGCTCCACAGGCTGAAATATTTATTTTTAATTTTTTCTACATTAAGCTGCTGTGACAACATACAGTTGAAGTCAGAATTATTAGTCCCCCTGAATCTTTAGACCGCTTGTTTATTTTTTTCCCCCAATTTCTGGTTAACGGAGAGCAAATTTTTTCAACACATTTCTAAACATAATAATTTTAATAACTCATTTCTAATAACTGATTTATTTTCTCTTTGTCATGATGACAGTAAATAATATTTTACTAGATATTCTTCAAGACACTTCTATACAGCTTAAAGTGACATTTGAAGGCTTAACTAGGTTAATTAGGGTAACTAGGCAGGTTAGGGTAATTAGGCAAGTTATTGTATAACGATGGTTTGTTCTGTAGATTATCGAGAAAATATATAGCTTAAAGGGGCTAATAATATTGACCTTAAAACAGGGTTAAAAAAATAAAAAACTGCTTTTACAAACGTTTTCCAGAAGAAAAAATAGTATCAGACATACTGTGAAAATTTTCTTGCTCTGTTCAACATCAACTGGAAAATATTTTAAAAAGAAGAAAAAAAATCGAAGGGGGATAATAATACTGTATATACAGTAAAAGCTGTATAGAAATAAATATGACTTGACTAGACATAAACAAACAAACACATACACAAATGAAATAATTTTGGTCTTGTTGCACTATTTTATATCTACTTATAATATTTTCAATACTCCGGCACAAAGACAGGTGTGTAGTCTGCTCAGGCAACAATCTCTTATGAAAAAATGAAAGACCTTGTTGTAAATCTGTAAGTACAATTCTTCTCCACTGAAAAAAATAAGGGATTACTTTTCATTTTCAAGTGATTTAATTATTATTTAATAATCATTTAAATATTGTCTGTGGTCAGCAACATATCAGTTCTGGATGTAAGATATTGTTTTAAATATGTTGGTGTTGGGTCTTTTCTTGAGGTAGACAGGCCTACAGTGAGTGTTATCAGGATTTCTTCAGTAGCGGTGCTAATGTTTTAATGTTGTGTCAGTCATTCACTAATCCTCTGATGCAAAAACAGCAGGATCTCCAGTGTCTGTTAGAGAGAGTCGTGGAATATCACAGTATTCCTCTTTAACACACAGAAGAAACAGCAGAGCAACCTGAACACATCCAGCTGTATTTCAAACGTTTTTTCTCATCTTCCACCACATTACACCTGTTATCTTAGTTCACTAGGGGACTTTAAATAAACAACATGACATAAAGTACTATTAAATGTGTGTTTTATTATTATTAATGACATTTTGTCTTCAATTAACATCGCAGATACAGAATAAAAAGAGAAAAATTCAAAAACACGAGACAAACAGAACCTTAATCTTTAGTGTACGACTGGTGAAAGTGCCGGAGACAAATTGTGTGCTATATAAGTATTAATACTCTTGTTGTTATCTTCTTATTTTGATCAGTAATATCAGAAATGCTCATGAAAGAGTTTGCCACTCTCTTGGAAAATGTCAACTCTTCTATTTCATGAATGTGGCTAGATTGTCTTTATTTTATTACCATTTCATATTTACACAATGTAATATAAAATACAAGAGAAAAAACTCGCAAAAATATGAGAAGTGAAATCATGTTGAAATAATCTGATTGGTTCAGCTTCAGCTCAATCAACACCGCAGAAGATTCCAAGCCGATCAAACATTTGACATTATCTGTGTTTGGGATGAAATGCTGGATGAGAAGGTCGGCGCGACCCTGTTACTCTGGACACCTCTGTGAGTTACAGATCTTTGCATAATCTGTTTTTTGGCACTACTGACAAAGAATAATCAGATGAAGCTTTGCTGTTCCTCATAAACGGTACAATAATGATATTTTCCCACATCTGCGAGAGGCATTTGATCTTTTCAAACTATGTTAAATCCATGGTTATTTATTCAAACTTACTTGTTGAAATTTTCCCTGATTTTCACCAGAGCATCTGAGAAGGCAATATGTTTGTACCCATCGCTAAATACCAGCTTTGGTTTCATTTCTTTTACATTAATAGAGTGGCAGGTTACTGATATAAAGCCTTCATTAGATTGATAGTAAGACTATTAAAATGAACACTAATGAATAGGCAGTGCCACGTGTGTAATGGAGCAGCTTTATTAATAAATGCCTGGCCCGTCCATATGACGGCTGACCTCATGTAAACACACTTTTGTTTAGTCCTCTACTCTTGAAGCAAAGATATAAGCTGCCTACGCTCTCACAGATACAGTAAGAGTTCTTACCGAGACTGTACTTTTTCAGAAGGAACACTAATGTACTTTTAGAAATTAAGTTGCACATTTAGGATACCAATATGGACCATTTTAGTAGAAACAGGTACCTAAAAAGGTACGGCCCCAGCGACAGCTCTTACCTGTTTTTCTGAGGGTGTAGATACTGACACAAGACTGGCCCGCTGTTTAAAATGAGGTAAAATTGGCCCAGGTCTTCACTAATGATCTACAGCAGAACATGGATGAGGTGCAGATAGGAGGTGTTACGGCAGTGCCTTATAAACAGTGAGAGATAATGCAGTGAGGAATGATGCAGTACCTTATAAACAGTGAGAGACGATGCAGTACCACTCTAGACCTGTGGGTGGAGCAGCAGGAGACACTAGAGTGGAGGTTCACAGGTTCTGATGTGCAGTGACCACAACTCATGTAATTATTTAGACACGTGGATCTGCATCCTAAGCACTTTCTATGTGTAATGTCTTTGCAAAATATATGTATATATAGATAATTATGTTAGAAACTGAATACATCTCCAGTTGCTGTGCACACTCAGAAATTATGCCAGTTTCAAAGTGAAAATAAAAAACAGATATTTGTTTTCCCCTGCTCATCCATGATTTGACAAGAATGGTTCAGAAAGGTTCTGTGAAACACATTAATGGTGAGATAAAATGCTTCCATTAGGGGAGTGAATGAATTGTGTAAATATGTATTTTCAAGCAAATCCTTTTGTTATAAAAATATATTTTTTCTTTTAAAATTATACAGTTTTTCTCAGGATCTTCCTATTAAGCAGTTCTTTCTTTCGCTTCGTAGAAAGTCTCAGCATCTTAAGAGAGCAGCAGAGACACTGAGCATCATTAATCTGTTTATCTTCTTCAGTGTCGTCTGCTCGTCTTTCATTCAGGAAGAAGAAGAAGAGCTTTCAGGCCTCAGTAGCATTTGCATAATGGTGTGTTTCCTACATTTCATCAACTGACCACAAACAAATCATCTCTAAAAAAAAAATATATATATATTGTGAAGCCATAAACTCCGGAAGGACTTTTAAAAAAATCATCAATTAGATAAAAAAACAGGGTAGACTTTACTCTGTCTCACGTGTTTCTACTCAGTCGTTTTATGAGGGCGAAAACAGCAAATCAGACAAAAAAATCCAACAAAACAATTCAATGCTACAAAGAAACTGCAAACGATATGTACAAGACCCTGTATTCCTCTAAGAGTTCACGAGCGCCTGTTTAAGAGAGTGAAGCAGATCAGGTGTCCACGCTTCATTGCAGAGTCCTGACCCGTCTACATCCTTGTAACCCACAGCGAAACAGCAGTGGCTTATAAGTGGCTGGACCGGCCCTGTCCCGCTGGGATCACCAGATGAGACTGGACCAGGCCTGTCCCATCGAGGTTACCCAATGAGCCTGGACCAGACCTGTACCATCAGGGTCACAAGATGAGACTGGACCGGCCCTGTACCACAGGGGTCACCAGATGAGTGTAGACCAGGCCTGTCCCATCGATGTCACCCAATGAGACTGGACCAGACCTGTTCCATCAGGGTCACAAGATGAGACTGGATTGGCCCTGTACCACAGGGGTCACCCGATGAGAGTAGACCAGGCCTGTCTCATCGATGTCACCAGGTCTGTCCCATCAAGGTTACCCACTGAGACTGGACCAGGCCTGTTCCATCAGGGTCACAAGATAAGACTGGACCGGCCCTGTACCACCGGGGTCACCAGATGAGAGTGGACCAGGCCTGTCCCATCGATGTCACCCAATGAGACTGGACCAGGTCTGTCCCGTCAGGGTCACCCGATGAGACTGGACCAGCCCTGTCCCACTGGGGTCACCTGATGAGACTGGACCAGCCCTGTCCCACCAGAGTCACTAGATGAGACTGGACCGGCCCTGTCCTGCTTAGGTCACCAAATGAGACTGGACCAGCCCTGTCCCAGCTTGGGTCACCAGATGAGACCGGACTGGCCCTGTCCCGCCAGGGTCACCCAATGAGACTGGATCAGCTCTGTCCCACTGGGGTCACCCGATGAGACTGGACCAGCCCTGTCTCACCGGAGTCACCAAATGAGACTGGACCAGCCCT
Source organism: Danio kyathit (assembly GCA_903798195.1). Lineage (NCBI taxonomy): Eukaryota > Metazoa > Chordata > Actinopteri > Cypriniformes > Danionidae > Danio > Danio kyathit. The sequence goes on along the minus strand of LR812523.1, from coordinate 55,774,863 downwards.
GTCCTCCTTAGGTCACCAGATGAGACTGGACCAGCCCTGTCCCGCTTAGGTCACCAGATGAGACTGGACCAGCCCTGTCCCGCTTAGGTCACCAGATGAGACTGGACCAGCCCTGTCCCATCACGTCATCTGATGAGACTGGACCAGCCCTACCCCGCCAGGGTCACCAGATGACGCTGGAGATGCTGGCCTCACGAGGTAGGAGCGGAAGCAGGGCGTTGTTGATCTGCTTCTCCTCAAGGCTCTGCTGCTGCCCATGGGCTGGTTGGCCCGGCAGCCGCTGGCCATTCAGCAGGCTCATGGGGATGTTGCAGTACGTGTGCTGGCTGCCCAGTGTGGCCAGTGGTGGCAGCGTGCCAGACGAGGGAATGTCATACTCATAGCCCCTGTAGTAGTGCTTCTGCCGCAGCTGCGTGTTGTAGGTGTTGTGTAAGCCAGAGCGCAGGTCTGGGTGGGCTGTGGCCATGGCGGTGGAGGTGGCAGAGGCCATGGAGAGGGCAGAGACAGTCTGTAGCTCCCCAAACGGGCCCTGCTCACTGGCGTCCAGCACCTGCTCGTGGCTCAGCTTGGGCTCGGGTTGCCGGAAGGGCATCTCATACTGCAGCTGCTTCCAGAAGCGGGAGTTGGGCTTGCTGCTTTCGGGGCCCGGCCAGCGGATGACCGTCAGCAGCTTGATGGTGTGTTTCAGAGCCTCCACCTCCTGGTAGTTTATGATGCCCCGCAGGTCAGAGCACTCGATGAGGATTACCTTGATCTCGCCAGCCACCAGCATGTTGCGCAGCCGTGTCTCCAGCTCAAAGATGCTCCAGCCGCGCCGCACCACATAGTTTGGCGTCATAACGATGATGAGGCGTTTGCTCTGGTCCACACAGCGGGCCACATACTCAATGTAGGCTGAGAAGAAGAGGCAGAGTGTCAGCCTTTCTCTAAAATACTGTGCACTGTCAAACATCATGCCTGCTTTATATTCACTTAGACATGCAAATAAAATAGAAGAAATCACAAATCTAACGTGTCCTAAATACTAGCAGAGTGTGCAGAGTAAAACTGACTGTCAGAACTTTACTGAGATGTGAAATAAAAACAGCAGAATGGCTCAGAGGCACTGAAAACACAGAACGGGGAACAGGACAGACAAAACCACATTAAACACAGATCCTGCGCTCAGCTCATGGGAAAAGCAAACACTGGCCCTGTAGTGGATTGTATAATGGACCTATGGACCTATAAAAGACTTGATCAGAAGATATAGGCATTAAGTGCTTCTTTACTCTGGCATAAACCTGAGAAACTGGACTGAAAATGGCGTGTGTGTGTGTGTGTGTGTGTGTGTGTGTGTGTGTGTGTGTGTGTGTGTGTGTGTGTGTGTGTGTGTATTTTATATGAATAACTCAGTACAGTAACTCATCCAGTCCAATAGGGTTAAGCAAGAACTGAGTGTTTAATGTGTGACCTAACCCTTGACCCTAAATTCCAAACCCCAAGTTCTAAACCCTTACCCCACGCCAAACCCCAAACCCCAACCAACCCTTAACCCTAGCGCCAAATAACCCTCCCCAGCTCTTAACCCTGAACCCTAAGCCCCAAAAAAAACCTCAAGCCCTAAGCCTCAACCCTAACACTGCATAACCCTAGGCCTAAAACCCTTAACCCCACACCCTATGTAACCGTCGCTTTGGCGCCCCCTGCAGGGTTAATTTCCGCTAAAAACCAGACACCATTTAGCAGGAATGAACACTGGACAGATAGACGCACAGACAGATAGACGGAGAGATGGAGACAACGACAGATGGATAGATGGATGGAGGGGTGGATGGATGGACAGATAGACGTGCCTATAGACAGATAGTTGGACAGGTAGACAGAGAGATGACCAATCAAATGACACCTCATTGAGGCCAATCGGACCCACGGTTCAAGACATACAGCCACACAAGTCTTGGCCAATCGGATCGCGTTTATTCTAATGAGGGGGAAACGAGTGGGGGGGAAGCTCGCCTTTGATGGCACGCATCAAATGACACCTCCCTCATGCCAATCGGACCTACGGTTCAAGACCTACAGCCGTATGAGTCTAGGCCAATCGGATCGAAGATATTCTAATGAGGGGGAAACGAGGGAGGGGGGAGCGCGCTTTGACGACGAATCAAAGGACACCTCCCTGATGCCAATCGGACCTATGCTTCAAGACATACAGCCGTAGGAGTCTGGGCCAATCGGATCGCCTCTATTCTAATGAGGGGGAAACGAGGGAGGGGGAAGCTTGCTTTGATGACGCATCGAATGACACCTCCCTCATGCAAATCGGACCCACGATTCAAGACCTGCAGCCATACAAGTCTGGGCCAATCAGATCCAATATTCTAATGAGGGTGAAACAAACGAGGGTGAAAGTCGCTTTTATAGCTATACCTAACCCTAACCCTAACCCCATACCTATGCGTAACTTGACCCTAAATTCTAAACCCTACCACGCCAAACCCCAAAACCCAACCCCAACCCTTAACCCTAACACTAAGCAACCCTCACCAACCCTTAACCCTGAACCCTATCCCTAAAAAAACTCAACCCTTAAGCCTCAACCCTAACACTAAATATCCCCAAGCCCTAAACCCTTAACCCTACACCCTATGTAACCGTCGCTTTGGCGCCCCCCACAGGGTCAATTTCCGCTAAAAACCAGACACCATTTAGCAGGAATGAACACTAGATAGATAGACGCACAGACAGATAGATGGAGAGATGGAGAGAACGATGGATGGATAGATGGATGGAAGGGTGGATGGATGGACAGATAGACATGCATATAGACAGATAGATGGACAGATAGACAGATAGATGACCAATCAAATGACACCTCATTTAGGCAAATCGGACCCATGGTTCAAGACATACAGCCACACAAGTCTAGGCCAATCGGATCGCATATATTCTAATGAGGGTGAAACAAGTGAGGGGGAAGCTCGCCTTTGATAGCACGAATCAAATGACACCTCTCTTATGCAAATCGGACCTATGGTTCAAGACATACAGCCGTATGAGACTAGGCCAATCAGATCGCATAAATACTAATGAGGTTGAAACAAGGGAGGGAGGGTGAAGCTCGCTTTGACGTCTTATCAAATGACACCTCCCTTATGCAAATCGGACCTATGGTTCAAGACATACAGCCGTAGGAGTCTGGGCCAATCAGATCGCATATATTCTAATGAGGGTGAAACAAGGGAGGGTTAAGCTTGCTTTGACGAGAGATCAAATGACACCTCCCTCATGCAAATCGGACCCATGGTTCAAGACCTACAGCCATACAAGTCTAGGCCAATCAGATCGAATATTCTAATAAGGGTGAAACAAACGAGGGTGAAAGTCGCTTTTATCCCTATAACTATGCGCAACTTGACCCTAAATTCCAAACCCTAAACGCCCAACCCCAAAACCCCAACCCCAACCCCTAACCCTAAAAAATAAACAAACAAATAGGTCCACAAATAAACAGACAAACAAGGGAAGAAAACATAATGGATAATAAAACATCTTAATAAATCAAACAAGCAATTAAAATCCCTAAATAAAGCCAGAAACTAAACCGGACACCTTGTTGATCATGGTGTCTCCCCTGCCATATAGCGATCATGGTATCTCCCCTGCCAGAACAAAAACCAGAAAGCTCACCATCTTTGAGATTATTGCGCTCCAACAGCCAGACGGCAGCCTTTCTTGCTCTCTCCTCAGGGTTAATGCTCCCAACGGTCATCCTCAGTGAGGATAATGTCAGTTTGGTTCTTGCATTACCCTAGGGGAGAAAACTGGTAGAAGCTTGTTATGTTTTCCGGAATATAACCGCCAGTTTGAACCTCGACCTGACCCTCGCAGGCTGGGGGCGTCAGGACCACCTCTCTGGATGCCTCTTATCACATTTGGGGATGTTCTTAGAACTCCTTGGATGCAGGTTGGTGGTATTCTGGAGAAAATCAGCAAAGGGAGAGGAGGCGGCAGCGACAAAGTTTGGGGCTAACTCCTCCCCCTGAGTCTACCTATTAGATTCAGCTGATTTTGGGCAAGGGCTCTCATCCTCCCTGGAGAAATCTGGGGTCCCTGGGAGCTCATTCTCTGCATTAGGCAGAGTAGGCCCCACACGGAGAGACATCTACAGACTCTCCTCGGGTGACCTGGGCAACCTTGCGGTGTTAACAAAAGGTCACTTGGGGGAGTGGTGAGTATTCAGCCTTCCCTGGGTCCACTTGGACAGCACGCAGGGACGGTGGCCTGGGGCAAACAGGCCTTAAATGAAGCCCAGTCTTCTACTGGTGATTAGCACCTCCACACAACAAGCACATTGCGCACCAACACCACCTACACCAGTCAGCTAACTCCACCAACCTCGTCTTAAAATTGGGATCTTCTGGAAACTCCTAAACTAAAAATTTGATCTTCTACAATGTTTAAACCCAGAACTTTTCAGGAAAGGTAACTCCACCTACCTTCTTAAGAACATTTCAAGATTCCATGGCTGGTCTTAATTCGATCTCTAACAAAGGGCATAATTTATTTTGAGTAGTTTGGGAAACCGACAGCCCTCGCCTAAACAAAACCCTAACCCCAACATAAATTTTAGGGGACAACCCTCACCCACACCAAACCCTAAAACCCAACCGTCAGTAACCAAAGGGCATAATCCATTCTTATAAGTGTTTTTGGGTAAACGACAACCCTCGCCTAACCCAATCCCTAACCCCAACCTAAATTTTAAGGGACAACCCTCACCCACACCAAACCCTAAACCCAACCCTCAGTAATCAAAGGGCATAACCCCAACCCAATCATAACCCTAAACTTCTGGTAAAACACACAAACCCTGAAAAACCTAACCTTGATTAAACACCAGAACCCAAAACAAACAGATTGAGGACAAATTGGCAATAAGACACTATCCTGGGATTGATTAACCAGAGCTGATCGCCTCAGACGAGGGTGTCTAGTGTTTAAAGAGTCGAAACACCCGATGAATCTGAGGTACACTACTGATGAAGTGTCTTGAATATTTCCCCCTCACAACTGGTCTTGAGGGAGCAACAAAAAAGAAGAAAAATAAAGAAAAAAAATCCTCCCCCTCACCCAACAGCATTTGCTCATCGAAACCATCCCAAAGACATCCACATATCATACCACAATCAACAATTAGGACACAAAACCACTTCCTAGCATCAAGTTTTAAGCCCAAAGCCCACAGACAAGGCTAATCTCCTAAACAGGAGATAAGATCAATGCTCTTATGGTATATAGTCAGACAAGCACCGGCCCGTGCACGCCTCCTCAGTCTCCCTACTTCAAACCTTCCTAGCCAACAAGTTGCTAGGACGGGGGGAGCTGTTGTAATTTTTTCTAACCCTAACCCTTTTACCCCTGTACCTATGCGCAACTTAGCCCTAAACCCTTAACTCTAAACCCTCAACCCCAAACCCTAACACTAATCAACCCTGATCCCTAATACTAAAAAAAAAACCCTAAACCCTAACCCTAAACCCTATATAATCATCATTAGCACCCCCTGTAGGGTGAATTTCTGCTAAAAACCAGACACTATTTAGCCAGGAATGAACACTAGATAGATAAACGCACAGACAAATGGATGGAGAGATGGGGAGAATGATAGATGGATGGAAGGGTGAATGGATGGATAGATAGATATACATATAGATAGATAACTAATCAAATGGCACCTCATTTATGCAAATCGGACCCATGGTTCAAGACATACAGCCATACAAGTCTAGGCCAATCAGATTGAATATTCTAATGAGGGTGAAACAAATGAGGGTGAAACTCGTTTTGATAACAAATCAAATGACACCCCATTTATGCAAATCGGACATATGGTTTACGACATACAGCCATATAAGTCTAGGCCAATCAGATCGAATATTCTAATGAGGGTGAAACTCGCTTTTTTCCCTATACCTAACCCCTAACGCCTTTTTAATATCATCAACTACACAAAATTAATCCTGTTTTATATATAAACAAATATCATTAAATGTGTATTTTATTATTATTATTAATGACCGTTTGTCTTCAATTACATTGCAAATACAGAATAAAAAAGTACAAGACTCTTTGATCTTTATTTTATTACCATTTCAGCTGATTTCTACACACGTTATTATACACAAATAATATTGAAATAGCACTTTCATAACAGCAGATGGCGCTCTAGGCTAGTGTTTAAATACTCACTGTAGGCCCACATGAAAACTGTGCCCACAGAAATAATCCATCACTAATAGAATATAAAAATCATTATTATAAAAATGCATTCATTCATTCATCCATTTTCTTTTCAGCTTAGTCCCTTTTTAATCCGGGGTCGCCACAGCAGAATGAGCCGCCAACTTATCCAGCACATGTTTTATGCAGCAGATGCTCTTCCAGCTGCAACCCATCACTGGGAAACACTCATACACTCTTATTTACACACATACACTACGGACAATTTTAGCTTACCCAATTCACCTGTACTGCATGTCTTTGGACTTGTGAAGAAAACCAGAGCACCCATAGGAAACCCACACCAACACGGGGAGAACATGCAAACTCCACACAGAAATGCCAACTGACCCAGCCGAGGCTCGAACCAGCGACCTTCTTGCTGTAAGGCAACAGCTCTGCGCCACCGCGTTGCCCTATTATAAAAATGTATTATAAAAATACTTAACAAAAAAACTAAATATGTATTAAGTTCGTCTCACTACTCAGTGCAAACATGTAAATATATTCCTACAAACCAAATGTAGATGATAAACAGTAGTGCAAAAACAGGATGAGAGGGGGTTAGGGTGAGGTGGAGTGAATAGTTCTGAGGTTGAACGAGAGAGAGATACAAGATGTAATATGTAAATGTAAGATGATAAATATATTTATATTCAGTTTTTATATTAATTTCAGTAATGTGCAAATGTCTATTAATTTCTGCACAAGTTAGGAAAGGGATATTTTCTGTGTTTACTAGATATTTTATATGAGGAACTTTCTTTACTAAACATTTAGAGGAGTCCTGTCGATCAGCCTTTATATCAGCAGATTCATGTAAACACCCTGTAATTCACTAAAACCCATCATAACTTTATTAACATTAATTTTAGGTTTAAGATTTGTAAAGAGGTTTGCACGTTGGGTCAGTTGGTGTTTCTGTGTGGAGTTTGCATGTTCTCCCCGTGTTGGTGTGGGTTTCCTCCGGGTGCTCTGGTTTCCCCCACAGTCTAAACAAATGCGCTATAGGGAATTGATCAACTAAATTGGCCGTAGTGTATGAGAGTGTGTGTGTGTGTGTGTGTGTGTGTGTGTGTGTGTGTGTGTGTGTGTGTGTGTGTGTGTGTGTGTGTGTGTGTGTGAATGAGTGTGTATGGGTGTTTCCCAGTACTGTGTTGCAGCTGGAAGGGCATCCACTGCGTAAAACATATGCTGGAATAGTTGGTGGTTCATTCTGCTGTGGCAACCTCTGATGAATAAAGGGACTAAGCCGAAGGAAAATGAATGAATTAACCCTCAGGGGTCTGAGGTGATTTTGGGGCCCCTGAGATGTTTTGACATGCCCTGACATTTGTGCTAATTTCAGCTACTTATTACATGGTATTGGCCAACATGTATTTTATTTGTATTCAGCACAAACTGTGCTACAACAATATGTGACAATTATTGATGTACATGCTTGTGTTTTTTAGAAAAAAAATATTATGCGTGGTTAGTAGGATTTGGAGAAAAAAATGTAGCTGAAATAAGGTCTAAAAACACACTCTAAATGTGCCTGAGCAAGACTTTTGAGTAACCAGTCTGGTAGGCTAGAATATTTACTTCACAATTATGTAAAAATTATTTTATTCTCTCATTCAAAGGAAACCTTACAACGATTTACATTTTTGTTAAGTTTGTTTGGCTCATCTCAGGTATATGTGTGAGTGACAATGGTCCTGAATAATTCACACCTGGAGAGACAAAAGACACTCCCCCACTCACCCATCAAGGGCATAGTAAAGCAATGTCCATCTGCAAAAGCTAGCCCAAACTAAATGCTTGTTACATTTAGTTAAAATTTTGTAGGTTGTAATTTTTTCAATATTTTGCTTGAATTTTATTGTATTATCTTTCAATTTCTGAATATATTTGGTGACTAAAATATTATATTAATAAATATATCTGTTTAATAAATCTGTTTTGTTTAAATGCATCAAAATACACTGACTATATTCACTGAGAAATGGAGGGAAATATTTGAAATGTTATAAAACGTGTTTGCAAAACTGTTGTAATAAAAACCTCAGTTTTTATTGTTTACATGTCGCGCGAGTCTCACGTGGACTATTGTAATAACAAAGCCTCGTGGGCGTGGTCGCATTAAAAATAATGAGCGTCTATAGAAAAACTAGACATCGCGTTGGTTTCATAGTGATTACTTTATCAAGCGATATTTGTTTTCAACATGCACCGCTGCATTTAAAAGTAGACACTTCAAGCTTTCTATAGATATATGTCTCATGTCTGTGTGTTTAGTTTTCGCGGAGTTTCAGTGCATATTACTGACGTGTTTGTAAAAACAGTTCACGGAGAGAGAAAAGAGAAAGTGCCTTCACTGTTTATTTTCCTTATTTTGCAAAAGCACACCCTATTGTTATTATTGTGAGTGTACCCCAAAAAAACTAGACCCCTAACAGATTCGATTGATGTATTGCTCATATCTGTACGATCAAAACTGAAAGTGTAATTTAATTTTTTTTCGGCGTTTTCATGTGAAAACACGTCAAAACGCATTTATGCGGGCTTCGACCCCTGGGGGTTAATGAATGAATGATTTGTTAAAAATTGCAGGTGAGATGAGTATGGCTTAACAGGCAGCCAGTGTAAGGAGGATACAATTGGGGTGATATGATCATATTTTCTAGACCTGGAAAGATCTCTGGCAGCTGCATTTTGTACTAGCTGAAGTTTGTTAATACACACTAATATGAACTTGTTGACAGCCTCAGACCTCAGAGTCTACAAAGACTGTACTGTCTATTCCTGCTTTTATCTGTGAGGATATCTAGGAGATGAATTCTGTAGCTGCATGTGGACGGATGGAAAAGCATGTTTAATCATAGTTTCCCAATGAGCAGCTCTGGTGCTGTTGACAGATGAAACGCAGACAATAAGAAATTTAGATGTGATTGATCAGTTCTCATTCAGTGTGTGGTAAATGTTACCATGTTTTTTTAACATAGCCTGATATATTTCGAAACAGAGTGTATTGGCAGTTTAATTGCTCATAAAAACATGTCGCGAATGCATTTGTGAACCTCCATGTGTTCTTTCATGAACTTGTCTTACTGAAGCATCTGCATTTCCTCTGGTCTGATTTTTGTGTTGGTTGACACTGTAAATCAATCATTTTCTCTTCTGCCCTCAGAGCATTTGGAGCAAATAAAGCTGTAACCTGCTGCGCATTATCATTGTCTTCCGCCTGCTGGTCAGTAGGGGGAGCCAGAAACACCAGTGTGAAGGTCTTTCAAGGTGAAAGTGTGTTTCTGCGTCACCTCATGCGGCTCTGTGATGAAGACACAAAGCAGACGTTCAGAAAAGCAGATCAATCCTTCAGTCAAGCTAAACAACCACAAACAGTTATTACTTATTTATCTTCATTAATGTGCAGAATCTGAGCCTGCCACTGAACAGAGCTGTGTGATTTGCAGCTCAGTGTGTATTCATCCCTCTGCTGATTACTATTTCAGCGCTTCTCGAAGACACCATGATGTGACATTATCAAACAGCAGAAACACCTCAATGCCTGTTTTGAGTCCATTTTGAATGTCAGTTTGAGGCCGTCAGTAGACTGAGCACCACGCTCAGCAATCTGTTTTATTTTTTTACTGATACATTATGAGCTATTGCTTCTAGATTTAGCTATTACAGGATTGATATGCCTATTCAGTACTGATTACAGTCCCGCTACACAGATCCTGAGAACACTGTAGGTGTCTCTACATGAGGAGATGGTGTATAACTGTGCTTGCTTGTGTCACGAATGCTTTAAATTATAGTTGTTAATTATATTTTACTTCTCAAGTGTTATAAATACATTCTCTACAGTTCCTGCACTGACCACCAGAGGGATCCCTCAGCCGACTACTGGCACTGTCAATGTGGACTCCATTTCCCATAATCCCCTGATTTACACAGAGTCTTCACTCACATATTTTCTTTAGAAAGACAGCTCTCTTTTGCACAAGTCTTGTTTACCATGTTTCTGTAATTGAATCTGTTCAGTGATTATCTCTGCGGCCTTCACACCTCTGCCATGGTCCTCTTCACAGACACTGTTTAATGCATTAATGTTATTCTGATTCATGAAATGTAATATTCAACATAAATAAATCAGAGCCCTAGTGAATTCTGAAAGTCAAAAATGAATAATAAAAGCAGGGAATAAGGTGAAGGAAAGCGAGAGAGTGATATATAAAGAGAGAGAAAGAGAGAGAGAGAGAGATATGTAGAGAGACGTGTAGAGACGTGTAGTTTCTGAAATGTGCTATATAAGATCAGACTGTGAGAAGCTCTTTTAAAGGTTCATAAATTAGCTACTGTCTTCTGGTTTTATTATGCGTCAGAGATGTTGCCTTTGGTTTTCCAGAGAGTGTATTGATTTCCCGAGTGTTTCCCACAGCAGCACAGAGAGGCGATAATAACTAAATCCATCTTCTTCAGGCCTCAACGGACACGATGCAGCATTAAACTGCAGAGATGCTGACAGCCATGCAGATCCACCGTTTACATTTCAGAATAATTTAAGACCAGGACACAACATTAACGGGAATGCTTCACAGGAAAAGGACATGGCTGTTATTTAGTCATCTTAATGTCCTGTTAGGCAGTGTTTACACTGAACCTGCTCTACTGCAGTGTTTTCCACTGGTTTAATACTGGCGTTTGGTGGACATGTTTCAGTCATCACTGTTTTATTTTACATAAAGTGAGGAGTTCAAATCATTACAATGTAGGATACTGTTTTATCTACACTGCTATCACTAGTCAGGATGGGTTTTATTTGACGTAAATCATGTGGAAGGATGATCAATGACTTTATTCATTTTAACACATGTTCTGGACGATATCCTGATAAGATATGTAATGTACTCGCTGTGTAATTTTAAATACATTGTATTTAATCAAACTCTCTCTTTAGATTTTGGAGTAACTATGCTAAGTTTGTGGTCTGGAACTTAATCTGCATGAACAGTAATCAGCCTATTATTGTTCTGATATTGCAGAGCTTATACAGCTCTAAGTAGAAGTAAATGAAGATCATGAAAATCAATCTTCCTCCAAACTTGGATATTTAATCTGAACAGCCGTGTGTTTGTTTATGCCCAGAGTCTCCTCTAGTTCTTCAGTCACAGAACACACTGATTCCAGTAAATCTGACTTCTGTCAGTAACTGTGCTCATTCTCTGTTTCTCAGGAACACACACTTGCAGTTCTGTAGATTAGCTTTAATGTTTCACACTCTAACAAACAACTCTTACACACAAGTCCAGAACTGTTGATCTGCTCAGCTGAACCTGATATCCTCTTCTGTTTTACACTATGCATTTGTGTTTACTTATTCTGCTGAATCTGATACTCATTTTACAGGTAAAGGGAACTAAATCTGTCTATTTTGGGGGGGGGGGGGGGTTCAAGAGCTTTATGTCAAACGGAAAGTCTGGAGCTTAAAAAATGCTAGTTAGTTAGTTAGTTAGTTAGTTAGTTAGTTAGTTAAACGGTAACACTTTACAATATTCCTGCATTAGTTGACGTTAGTTAATGCATTTACTAAGCTAAACATTGGACAATGCACTTATTACTGGATACATTCATTGTTCATGTTAGTTAATGGAAAAAAAAATTGTTCAATAGTAATTCATGTTAACTCAGTGCATTAACAAACAAGCATGAATTTGGATTTTAATAATGCATTAGTAAATGTTGAACTATTAATAAATGCTGTCATTATTAGCCCATATTAATAAATACATTAACCAACATTATGTAATGAAATCTTATTGTAAAAAGTAACCTTTTTTACAAGTAACTGGAAATTTGAAATACAGACATTTCATTCATTCATTCATTCATTCATTCATTCATTCATTCATTCATTCATTCATTCATTCATTTTCTTTTCAGCCTAGTCCCTTCATCAATCTGGGGTCGCCACAGCAGAATCAACTTATCCAGCACATGTTTTACGCAGCGGATGTCCTTCCAGCTGCAACCCATCCCTGGGAAACACTTATTCACACACACATACACTAAGGACAATTTAGCTTACCCAATTCCCCTATAGCGCATGTGTTTGGACTGTGGGGGAAACCGGAGCCCCCGGAGGAAACCCAGGCCAACACGGGGAGAACATGCAAACTCCACACAGAAACACCAACTGACCCAGCCAAGACTCGAACCAGCAACCTATTTGCTGTGAGTCAATCATGCTACCCACTGCGCCACCCCATCGTATACACTGAAAAACAGATACCACATGTACTAAATTATAAAAATAAAAATACAATGTACGGTAAGCCTGTGCCTAAGATATAAGTGTAAAATATGATGTCAGAATAATATATAGGTAAAACAGTGCCAGGATAAAATATAAACATAAATCTATACGTTTCCTATGTATGTATTGTAGCCAATTCATCAGCATATATAGAGGGTTATGTCAATGTAAAGTGCAGTATTCTGTGTCACCTATGAGATGAAGAAAAACTGGATATCCGACAGGAGTCTGCAGTGAAAACACTTCTCTGTATACAGTAATGTACAGAATATACTGAATATGCAGTGTGTGCTGATGGACATCAGTTTATTCTGGACTCAATCTGTACAGCCATAAACCTGTTTCCCACCCGCTGATCTATAGGTCAGCTTCTCTCTTCTTTATCCTGCCTCAGCACCACAGAAATAATGCTTATAAATAGATGTAAAGGGTTGCTTGGGCATGTTTTTATGACAGTTTCGAAGCAAATGTGCAGTGTTTACTCATCTAAATCACCTGCTTAATTACGTCTGAAACTTCTGAGCATGTCTGGGGCTTCATGTTTTCACATTGTTTATTATATTCATTACAACACTTCAGAAAGGAAAGATCTGGAGACAATAAAAGGTTGAACTTTTCCATCTTAAATTAATACACACTCTCCAATAAACTTAACTAACAGTGCAAACAAGAGCAAAAGCTAGATAAAAATAAAGCAATCCTGCCAGATACCAGCACAAATAAACACAAGACCATCTGCCCCACAATCATAATGCGTGCAGAAAAGAATAACACAAGCCATTTTTACTGCCACTTGTGTTTATTTCACCAGAGCACTGTGATGAATTACACATTACGGTACAGTTTCACTCCACTAAAGAAATGTGAGCAGTCCCTGGTTAGGCTCATACGAGATCGCTTCATTTGGTTTAAGCCCCAGTTTCTCCTTCTGATGCATCTGCTTTTTACTTCTAAACTTCTTTGAAGTGCCACTACAGACAAATCATGGACTCCCATGTTCATTAATTTAGTATTTTTAGTTTGGTCGTGCTGTGCTAACCACTGGCTCAACTAAACGCAGCAATGCTTTAATTGGCATGTTCAGGAAATCACAGTGCAGAGATAATTTGTTGCTGCTCTTTTGAACCTTCATAGACGAGAGCTGGTTTCCACAGCTTCATGCAGCACAAACTCATGCTAACCCTAAGAACAGAATAAACCCTCCCTGACAGAGAAAATCACAGTCCTGCGGTGAACAGATTATCTCCACATAAAGAGCTGACGGGCCGATGCTCTATACTTAGCCGCTCAACTTCACTTGGTGAAAAAGGCTGCTGGAAACTTTATAACCACTGGTTTCAGTGCCGGGATGAGTTACGAGTTAAGCACAGTTTGACAGATGCGTCAGTCGTTTAATTAGCCGACTATAATGCTTCAGTGTGAGAGACACTTTCTAGATGATGACCATAGCAAATGACCCATTTCAGGAAAGTGTGCATCATTTTATCAGAAGATCATTTCCAGCATGTTTGTTGTTATTACGATAAGCTGATTTAGTGTAAATCACAATTGTAAAACTAAAAAGAAAATAGGGATTAAATAAACATACACTGAAAAAACACTTTTAAGCAGTGCTTAATTAAAAATTTATCTTTCTCTTCAATTGAATATCATTTGTTTAATTCATTTTTTGTTTAATTAATATATTTAAGCTCAATACATAGTTAAATATAAATGTTTTTGATTTAGAGCTCATCTAAGAAACATTTGTTTTGACCAATGTAAAATGTCCAGGTTATAAACACAGGTGCATTCACTGCCAGCCCTAAATAAAACATGAACCACATGCATTTTTTTTGTGAATAAATAACATACAAATGTATGCATAACTAACCAAGCTCTGCAGTCGATGTTGGACAGTGGGTAAAATTCAATTTGACCAAATGAGGGGGAAACCTGTGTGTTTTCAGCAGGTGAATTAGTGGCACAGATAATTAATTGATCATTTAATAAAACATGCTGAATGTGGTCTTTTTTTTCCTCACATATCACAAGTGTTTCTGTAATCATGGGCATCGTTGCATTTATTAAAACAAGTCCTAATACTACACTACTGAATAATGTATTATGCACAGCAGAGCATAACAGAACACACCTTTACTCTCTGCTTTTCTTTTCTTCCTTTATTCAGCTTCGGAAAGATGCCATTTGGACGCCATTTTAAATTCAAATTCAAATTCAAAAATAGCAACGACACTTGTGATGTTATATTGCCAAAGACTTTAAGACACTTTTTCGAGTTTATATCGAACACGAGCATTTTGGAGAGATGTGTGGAGTCTGTGTAGGTATACGTGACGTCATTCTAGTCCACCCAATATCCGATGACGGGCGGTGTTATGCAGAATAGCGTGTGCTGCTGCTGGGTATGTTTCTAATATTTGCTGCTGTTATTCAGACTGTTGTGTATTTATTATCATTTTCAGCTGTCTGTCATGTATGAAATGCAAATATTTTAAAGACATGGCGCGGAAAAATGTAATTTAATGCAGTGCTTCCTGTACATTCTGAGACCCACTTTATAGCACATATCATTTAGGCAGTGAACATCGTTGATTTTTAAGGAAAGCAAACCTTAACCCCCAGGGGTCTAAGGGTGTTTTGGGACCATGGAGAAGTTTTGACGCACTGATATTTGTGGTGTTTTCAGTATCGTAAAAGCATATTAATGGCTAAAGTGTGATAACACTGTAAACAGCACAAGCTGGGCTACAATAATACCTAAGCAGCATGTTTGTATGTGTTTGTGTTTTTGAGAAAGAAACGTTTATGCGTGGTTAGTGAAAAACTAACATTTTGAAGTCACTGAAACAAGGTCGTGAAACACACAGAGAACATTTGTTCACAAGACTTTTGAGAACTGGATATTGTAGTCTAATGTTTTTGCTTTAAAATGATGTGAAATCATCTTGTTTACTTGCTCACAGAAAACAATATATTGAAATTAATTTTCTAAGTCACTTTCTGGGTGAAAATGGTCTATGCCAGAAGACGTGAACTATCATTACTAATGCAATGATCCACACCTGAGAAGACAAAGACCTGCATAACGAGCTGCATAATGAGCCTTCAGACAGGTATGTGACTAAGAGGGAAGAGTTTCAAGAAAGAATCTGAGGGAAAAATAAGTTTATATATTTTTTTGTTTGCAGTTTATTTAAAATATATTACACAAAATAACTGGAGATACACATGTGAGAGTCAGTACACTGTATACAACTCTGTAAACTCTATAAACTTACATATAGCAAATCTACTGATAAAGCTACTTATAAATACACTCTACATATAACTTAAGGCATGCACCTGAATTTACACATGAAACATTGTGTACAGAAGACACATTCAGGGCAAAATCAACTATGTAAATATGAAGAGTGTAAGATAATAAAGGGTGTAAGGTTTGTAAAAGCCCAGTGTGAGCATCACGTGGTCTTAGCTGTAAAGGAAGGAATCTCAGAGCCTGTGAAGCCATGTCAGCATCAGTCTCTCTTTACTGCTGTTGTTTTCACATCTAGAAAAAAAAATAAGCAAGCTTATTACATAAACCACATTATTACCATGTTTGTGATGTTCACTGATAAACTCAGTTACCACATAGGAATTATAAACTGAACAGCACCTGTTTTTTAAACAACTGTCAGTATTTATTTCTCACAATAGCTTAGCATATGCATACTTGATGGGAGAACAGAATGCAAATAACAAAGAAACTATATTTTAACACTATCAACCACAAATAAAATTACCATACTCATATGAAAAATAATAATTAGTAATTTATAGTGAATAATGCAGCTATTTTAAACCATACTATACTGTAGTAAAGTATTTGAAATAATATTTTATTAATTTAATAATTACTGTTGTAATATAACCACTAGCCTATAGTAATATATACAAATGACCTATGTTTATCATTATACTCTATATACGATATAGGATACACTTTGTACAGCAATGAAACTATAAGTGGCCTGTCAGCACATATTTCATATAAATCATGAAGGTAAGAATTAAAGACTTACTCGACAGGAATTCTATCCTCTGCTGGGTCTAGACGTTCTTCAAAATGTATGCACTCGTCATCAGAGTCGCGCTCTTCCTCTGAGGAGAAAGTAAATTCTTCATCGCTGTTCAGTACCATTCGAAGTGCTTCTTCACTCGTGTAGCGTGCCATCAATCAAACGCGCAGAAAAAGTAAGTAAAGCTTGTCGTTTTATGCCATGTCTTGGGGAGTGTGTACATTATTACCTGGCTCACCTCAGTAATTTCCAAATAACCAGTGCGTTCACTGAGGGCAGGATCACATTAGCTGTAATGAGGCGATACAGGAAAGTCCTTACTTTTATACGGATTACATAAAAAGAGATTATTTGTTTTCAACTTGAATTGGTTAATGTAAAAGTAGACATATCAAGCTTTCTATAGATATATCTCTCATTCCTCTTTGTTGAGTATTCGCTGAGTTTCAGTTCATTTCATTGACATGTGTTTTCTGATCACAGTCTACATGTTGCGTGAGTCTCGTGCAGTCGATTGTAATAATAAAGCCTCGTGGGCGTGATAGCATTAACTTTAATGAGCTCAGGCTGAGAAACTAGACATAGCATTGGTTTCATACTGATTACTTTATCAAACAATATTTGTTTTCAACATGCACTTGCTCCATTTAAAAGTAGACACTTCAAGCTTTCTATAGATATGTGTCTCATGTGTGTTTTGTTTTTGCAGAGTTTCAGTGCATTTTACTGACATGTTTCTAAAAACAGTTCGCTGAGAGAGAAAAGAGAATGCCTACACTGTTTATTATCCTTATTTTGCAAAAGCACACACGTTTGTTGTCATTATGAGTGTACACAATAAAAACTAGACACTTAACAGATGTGATTGATGTATTGATCTTATCTGTACTATCAAAACTGAAAGTGTAATTTAAGTTCTTTTCGGCATTATGAGGAGAAGACGCATCAAAACACGTATACGCAGTCTTTGATCCCCTGGGGGTTAAACACAACAATTTTGTAATGGCATACAGAAGCGTTTGACCCACGTTACTGACAAATTAAAAGTCCTTCTGCATGCTTCTGCATATTCCCTATTGCCTGTTGGACGGGTCGGCTCTGAGTGCTTGCGTATTAAACAGAAGCTCAATATGCTTTGTACTTTCATGGGCTTAACAAAAACATTGTTAAATGATCAAATCATTTCTGAATGTGATCAAGATGGATTAAATGATTCTGAAAATCCAGCTCTGAAACAGAAATAAATACATTTTAAAATAGAATTAAATAAAGAAATGTCTGTAATAAAAGTACACTATTACCACTATGATAATAAATTACCAAGTTTAATTCAGGTTATTAAATATAGTTTAATTCATGTTACCAGCAACTGTGCATCAATTGAATGAAAAAATAGGAGGCAAACATGATTTGACATGTCATCTTTCACATTTATTTCTGTTGTGTTTCATACAAAACGAAGCTTTACAGAGATAAACAACAGAATCAAATGAGCAGCGATGTGAAAGACGTTCAGTATCAGGCACAGAAACGCTGTAGTTGAGTTCAGAGTAAATGTCTAATGTTTTTTAGCTGTGCTTCACTGAAGGGCAGCTCCAACTATGAGCTGAAGGTTAGACACAAACACAAACTCCAGCAGCGTTCTGAAAATGATCCTGGGAAAATCAGGCTCAATCAGCCAAATGAATGAAGAGGCAGATCTGCGGCGTTCTGTGTGAATCTGGCAAACACACACGTTCACACTTTAATTCACACAGTGTCCTTGTACCAGCGTAAACATGCGATTAAATAATGGGTTGTTTTAATCAACTAGGTGTACTTACTATATGGTGCTTTTAGGATGAGGTTTAGGCTTAGATGCATGTGATTATGCATTATTTACTGTAAATACTTTAGTGAGTGCACGGGTAACAAGGTCAATGTAAAATAAAGTGTTACTACAATTTAAAAAGAAGAAATGAAGCCATTTCATCACTGCGAGACTCTAAACTTTACTCTGCAGTTTAATATCCCTCATGTTCCTTTATTTTATGATCTTTCCCATTAGCGGGCATGTTTTGAGCTCTTCCGTCTGTTTAGTTTATGGCTGTTTTCCCTTTGCTGGAGAGCAGAACTGGAGGAGATTAAAGGCCAGCCGCTCTGTCTCAGATCATCTCTCACACTGAGAGGAAGAAGAATTAAATAAATAAATGAAACTGTATTTTTACACAGGCTTTACCTACAGACTTCATCTTCGTTTGATCTCCGTATGTGTTTAATTCATGCGTTGTTCTTTGAAGTGATCTTCCTCATTCTGGATAGAAACACTCTCCTCTACTGTTGGAAGAATTAGAAACAGAATTATTGTTCAGTAAAACTCTCTGTTTTCATCCCTTAAGCTGCGGTGTCTTCTGATCTGAGCGTAGGATGTGGACTGAATTTTGTGAATGTTAATGCTTAGATTTGCTGCAGGACTGGAGATTCTGCAACACAGAAGACATTAAAGCCCTACGGGAGCTTCATGAGGAACTATTGCTTGGTCCTCCTCTCCTGTATGAGCCCCTCACTCCTGTACAGACGGACGATCACTGCATCTGAAACAGATCACAGCGTAAACACATTTACCTACTGATTCATCTAATCTTTCATTTCTCTTTCCCTATTCAATGGATTATTTCAGATTCACATCTGGCTTATTAAAAACAGACTGAGTTTGTCCATTTCTCTGATCTCTGAATAAACTAATATTATTTAAGAGATTTAGAGCAATTAGGAGAAATGAAGGAAACAGTCACCATATATCTTGACAAAAATACACCAAATGATTGTAAATAATCAATAAATATAATAAGCCAACCCTAACACCATGAGGCTTAAATGGTCTAGAAAAACTGTCCTTCTCCCCATGGCCGTGAATGCTGATCTCCACGGATGTCTGAGGCTTTACAGTAGTATTTGTGTTCTTTGTGAGAGGCTCTGTAAATCTGCTCATGTTCTGCTTTCATGTTTCCTCAAACTACCTGAGGGTGAATCTGCTTTCACTAACAGCATTGCAGAGCACAGTTTCTCATAGATGTCTAACGGTGTGGTTGTGCATTTTCTGCACTGAGCCACACACAGATGCAGATCGACTGAAGGAGACTGAAGGATGTGTGTATTCAGTGTTTGACAGGTGAGACACCAGAGGTGAATATGCAGCTTCAGATTTTGCTTCAATTTAAAGTGCTGATAGTAAAATAACACTAAATGAATGAATAAGCTCAGCAGAGGTCAACATCATCTGTCACGTGTGCTTTTGCTTTTCGCCCTTATGGCAGAAGGGTTCTGGAAAATGAAATCAAACATCAGACAGAACTGCTTTGTAAAGGAGACACCCGAAAACAGACAGGACATTCTGCAAAATACAATACAAGTAAAAATCTAATTTAATATTAAGCTAACAACAAACTGCACAATTTATTCATGGAAATAAAAGTTTTTGTAAAATCTAAACTGTGGTAAGATGAAACTGTCTGACTGTAACCCCTCCAGTCCTACGCCACCCAACCCGCTCCGAGCTGGTATCGAACCGGCGACCTTCCGCATGGGAGTCGGGTGCTCTACCAAGGAGGCTAAAGACCATGGCCAGGATCAGTCGCTAGAGCACCTTTAGAGGTCAGAGGAGTGAGGTTTACCTGCACAGCACTTACTAGCTGCCCTCCGTTACATGACCACAAATATAATCTGCACTTCTTCAGGAGTGTGTGTGTGTGTGTGTGTTGTGTTCATAATATTGTATTGGTAATTATATCCTGAAACAGATGTCAGAAGAGTTCGAATATACCAAAACTGATGTAAGATGTACTGTCAGTAACTAACTCTATAATGTTGTCTGCTTTATTCAATATCTTGACAGACAACAGAGTGTTCAGTGGTAAATAAATTAAAACAGATTAGCATTGGCTAACACCCTGTATAGCTGTAGGTGTGAGATCTGCAGTGTGCGTTCTGGACACCGTAAATCTGTCTGTGTTCAGCTCAATGGGAAAGCTCAAACACCAACTCTCCATGTCAGATGCAGGAGGAATTGAGCAGGTAATTAATGAAGTATGCAGGAGAAGGGCTGTAGATTGATGAAATATTAGATGAACACAATCACTGAGTTTCACAGGCAGCAGACGGACAGAGAGCAGGAGAGAGGCACGGCTGTTTCAGGCCATTGAGGGATCAATATCAAACAGGTGTGTGTGTGTGTGTGTGTGTGTGTGTGTGTGTGTGTGTGTGTGTGTGTGTGTGTGTGTGTGTGTGTGTGTGTGTGTGTGTGTTAGAGTTCAGGTGAGTGTGTGATCAGTGTGTTCTGACACTACACCTCTGCGATCACACACTAGAAACACTTTTTCCAGGAAAGGCTTCTACACCGGTGTCATGAAGAGCGGCTTTATCCTGCCTCATCTCTAAAAATAAAACTTTCATCGATCAAAATGACTCAAATTCTGGCAGAAAATTACAGTCACAGTTGGACACATCTCCTGAAGAATGTTCTAGAAAGTGTGAACATCTATTAGAGGGCAGATTTGCATAATTTAGCATGCATTAATAATGGATCTTCTTGGAAAGATGGAGTTCTGATCCTCTGGGGCAGATTTGGGGCTGGAAGAATCTTTAATAAAGACTTTGGTCCAATCTGTGCTGCAGGACTGAGATTACAGCGCACACAGATCCAGACTGAAGAACAGTGTGTGTGTGTGTGTGTGTGTGTGTGTGTGTGTGTGTGTGTGTGTGTGTGTGTGTGTGTGTGTGTGTGTGTGTAAAGCTCTTTGTAACCTCACTCTGCTGGTGTCTCTGTGTTCTGCTGTTTTCAGGTCTGATCGGAGCTGAACGCTGAGGTTTTTTTCTGCGCTGTGGTTCTTCTTCACAGTTCCATCACTTTCATCTGTTCCTGATCTCAGATCAGTCCCTCAGACACAATGATGTTCATAGGGAAGCTGTTTCTGCCGTATATCAGTCTAGCGTAGACATTACTGTCAGCACAGAAGTGCTGCGATCTTTATATAAAGAATAACTGAGACAACTCTATATAGTACACTGAGACAACATGCAGAAATGCAGGAGAGCCTTACATTACATGACACCTTCACAATTAATACAGCACAGGCCCGTAGCCAGCCTGGTGAAAGGGGTGGTTGTTTTTTCTCAAAAAGTGGACCTTTTTGCAGTTATACGCCTCATTTTCTATGTAACTATGAGATTTAAATACTGCATTTTAGTGACATTTTAAGCAGTACTTTTTTTTCCACTGGATTAGCTAGTCAGATGTCATCATAACCACACTTTTTGATGACCTAAAAATATTTCCTAAATATTAGCAATAAAGAAAAATTAAAACAAGACTTTACATCATATATATATATATATACTTTACATACATCAATTACATCATGTATCATTAGGAAAAAATAGGAATCTGTTAAAGTTTTAAAGTAAAAAAAAAAACTAGCCTACTGTCATTTATTAGACAAAAAACAAACTGGTCATGCAGCACATTCAACTGTCCTCAGTCACAATTTGGGCATTTCAATAAAAAATAATTATTAAAACATAATAATAATAATAATAATAATAGTAAAACAATAATAATGAATTCTTCAGAATTTTTCTAGCCTCTTTGGTTAAAAAAAGTACATTTGAGAAATTCCTGGATATCAACAATAGCCAAAATATATTCAAATGAATGTAATATGGTCCGCTTCTGGAGCTTCACACTTTTTATTGCTCATTTTTGTTTCAGGAATAAGGTCCAAGATTTAGAATAAAAGTTACATGTACAATGTTTTCTCTGTTTGAAAACAATACAGTAGTGAAAGAAGACTTCTCCTACATCAGATTATAGTCCCACCGAAGCAAAAGCCGACAGAGGATTCCGTTTGGTCTTAAAGCCTTTTTCGATGGATTATTTTCATTATTTATGATGGCATAGCAGTCAAAATAGGACAAATGAGCTCATGTATGGGACAAATTCTGGACCTTTGTCAGTAAGGGGTGGGTCTTCCGAACCCTCCCTGGCTACAGGCCTGAAAAGTTAGAGCACATGGTTTCTGCTTTTAGTAAACATGTTTTAATAGAGTTTTGGCTGTAAAAGCACACCTACAGGTGTTTCAGAATCAGAATCCGTTTTATTGCCCAGTGTGCTTCACACACACAAGGAATTTGTTTTGGAAACAGAAGCTTCCAGTGTACATAAAGTGACAAGTGACAACACGAAATTAAATATGAGAAAAGAAAAAGGCGATAAACATTAAACAGAGATGCAGTTAGTAAAAAATAAAAAAGATCTGGATGTTGAATTGTATGTACATATATGTTATAAATATACAGGTTATAAGGTGCTGTGTACCAATGCGAATGGAGAAAGTATTGCATTGTATATTGTTATAAGGTGCTGTGTACAAGTGCATATGAGAAAGTGTTGCACATTTATTGCCCAGTAGGGGAATATTTAACTGTTCATGAGGTAGATGGCCTGAGGAAAGAAACTTTTCCTGTGTCTGGCTGTTTTTGTGCTTGGTGCTCTGTAGCGCCGACCAGACGGTAACAGTTGGAACAGGTAGTGTGCTGGGTGCGAGGCGTCCAGAGCCCTTTTACTCACTCTGGAAGAGTACAGTTCTTGAAGTGTAGGAAGGGTAGTGCCAGTGATTCGTTCAGCAGTCCGGACTATTCGCTGTAGTCTACGGAGGTCAGTTTTGGCAGCTGAGCTGAACCAGACGGTGATTGAAGTGCAGAGGATGGATTGGATGACAGCTGAGTAGAACTGTACGAGCAGCTCCTGTGGCAGGTTGAACTTCCTCAGCTGACGAAGGAAGTACAGTCTCTGCTGGGCTTTCTTCACAATAGAGTCTATATGAGTGTCCCACTTCAGATCCTGAGAGATGGTGGTGCCCAGGAACCTGCATGACTCTACTGCAGCCACAGTGCTGTTCATGATGGTGAGTGGGGGGAGTGCAGGGGGGTTTCTCCTAAAGTCCACTATCATCTCCACTGTTTTGAGCGTATTCAGCTCCAGGTTGTTGTATCTGCACCATAAAGGCAGCCGCTCCACCTCCTGTCTGTATGCAGACTCGTCACCGTTCCGGATAAGGCCGATAACAGTAGTGTCATCATCCACTGACCGGTTTGCTCTATAGGCAAACTGCAGGGGGTCCAGCAAAGGTCCAGTTATGTCCTTCAGATATGCTAGCACCAGTCTTTCGAATGACTTCATGGCCACAGATGTTAGGGCAACAGGTCTGTAGTCATTGAGTCCTGTGATCTTTGGTTTCTTTGCTATTGGGATGATGGTGGAGCATTTGAAGCAGGATGGAACTTTGCGCTGTTCCAGTGATCTGTTGAAGATCTGTGTGAAAATAGGAGCCAGCTGGTTGGCGCAGGTTTTCAGACAGGCTGGTGAAACACCGTCTGGATCTGGTGCTTTCCCTCTCTTCTGTTTACTGAGGATCTGACGCACATTATCCTCACTGATCTGAAGTGCAGGGGGGGGAGAGGGAGATGGCTGGAGGTGATGATGGCAGTGTAGGGAGATGGTCCGGGCAGGTGTGAGGTGTCTCTTCAGAGGTGTCAAATCTACAGTAGGACGTATTCAGCTTGTTTGCAAGATGTTTGTTGCTGTCGATGCTGGGGGGTGGTGTTTTGAAGTTGGTAAACCTGTCCCCACTTCTGTAGGCATCCTCTTTTGCCTGACGTAGCTGTCTAAGTTTTGGTGTGAACCATGGTTTATCATTGTTAAATGATAAGTAGGTCCTGGTAGGGATGCATAACTTCTAACAGAAACTGATGTATGATGTTACAGTGTCGGTGAGCTTGTCCAGGTTGGTGGCTGCAGCTTCAAAAACACTCCAATCAGTGCATTCAAAACAGGCTTGTAAGACCTGCTCTGAGTCATTGGTCCATCTCTTAACAGTCCTTAATACTGGCTTGGTAGTTTTAAGTTTTAACCCTAACCAGGCAGTGGTCGGAGTGTCCTAGAGCTGCTCTGACGACGGAGCGATATGCATCCTTTATTGTGGTGTAGCAATGGTCCAAAATGTTATTGTCTCTGGTGGGGCATGTGATGTGCTGTTTGAATTTAGGCAGCTCATGTGTGAGTTTTGCCTGATTAAAGTCACCGATAATGATAAAAACAGAGTCCAGGTGTCGTTGTTCAGTCTCTGTGATCAGATCAGACAGCTGTTGTAACGCAGTACTCACATGTGCTTGCGGTGGAATGTAAACACCGATGAGAATGAACATGGAAAACTCCCTTGGTGTGTAAAATGGCTTGCAGTTAATGAAAAGTACTTCCACATCAGGACAGCACAATTTCTTTAACACAGTTATATCCGTACACCACCTCCTGTTGATGTAAAAGCATGTCCCACCACCGCGCTTTTTACCCGTTAACTCTGTATCGCGATCTTCTCTGTACAGCTGAAAGTCCGGTAGGTGTGGACGCAGGTCAGATTTTCTCCAGGTCAGACTTTATTTTATTTATATTCATTTTGTCTAAAAAAGGATTAGACCTGTCCAGTTTCATCTGGAATGCATCCCAGATCACCTTCTGACGTGGTTTGAGCGATCGGATTTATATCCAATCAGAATAAAACTAATGAAGTGACAAAACAGCCTCAAAAACACAGACGTGATGGGATTAGCGCCTTTTGCTGTGAAGTGACATCTGACGGCTGAGGACTCCGCTTGCCATTAAAGCCATCATCGGACAGTTATTTAAAAAAAATAATGGCAAAAATAGGGAAAGGGAGCTCATGTACTGGACAAGTCAATAAATATACAGGACGTCCCAGCTAATGCGGCCAGTTAGCCTAGAACCTCATGGATACGATCTGTTAGGAAGTAAGAAACTTTAGCCTAACTTTGATAGGATGGGTGCAGTGACTGACAGTTTCACCCACCTATCAGCAGAGGGCACCCGGCTATATAAACTGGGGAAGTTTGCCCTTACGGCACGTCACGTTTGACTTCAGGTCTCGTGCGTCACTTCCTTGTTTTGATCTCTGGTTGGCAGTGTTTGCAGGTATGTGCGTTAGCTTTTGGGCGGCTGTTAACCTGAGTTTTTGTGAAATACTAATGGTTGTGTTAAATCTAGGGTTGTTGTATAGACTGCAAGAGTGAAGCTACATGAGGAGTGCGCTATAAGCTGCCCACAGGTATGTTTACATTTCATGCAGTGGCTTGAATGGACTGGGAAGATGCTGCCTGGGTGATTCTCTGTAATTATTAGTTCTCTGTCACTAGTGTTTTCTGCCCCATGTTTTAATGGTCTTGTGTTGATGGAGAGACTGCTGTTTCCGACTGTATACCAAGGGTGAGTGCTTTTACCTTTTTAAATCATGTGCTTTTAATCACGTTCTGACGATCGCGACTAATGCTGTTTGTTCAATGCATGATCCTCCTTCTCCATTGTGATTTAATGTTATGTTGTAACTTATTTTCAGTTTAGTGTTAATTTGAATATAGTTTTGTCTGTATATTTACACCTGTTGTGTCTTTTCAGGAGTCTGGACCTCACGGGTGGAGGGGCCCTTCAGTATAGACTGGTGTGGGACACTTCTTTGAGTGATGTGATGCTGAGTGGGTGAAGTACACTGTGGTGTGTCTATAAAGTGCTGTGGATTTATTCTTTGGTGTTCACTCCTCCTGGTGAGAGCCCAGCTTCTGGGTTAAGTGTAATAATAATAATAATGTTGTTGATGATGATGATGATGATGATGATGATTATTATTATTATTATTTTGATTACTGTTGCTTATAGTGGGGAAATGTGTTTTTAATTGCTGTTGATTCTTATGAGAGGGTACACTACTGCTTGAACTGAATAAATTTTGTATTTTTATAAATTGTTTCCCACGTTTTCTTCTGCACTCATTTTCAAGGGAACGAACCTGTGTCCTTGTTGGGACGTGTTTCCCATTTAAGTTGGGGTGGCATAGTTGCTACAATTCTTTAAAGAACCACACTTTGATTTTGTGTATATACTGCTCTCGCTCTCGCGAGCAGCCAGCTCCTCTCCCCCGATCGCCACATTACCCTGTTTGGCAGTCCTTTTTAAACATATGTTCAATATTTTTTGATGACGCTGCTGTCTGCCTTTTCTGCCTCTCTTGCTCTTTTTTTGACCCATAGGGTTACTCAGTATGGATGTTGCATCAAAGATTCAAATGTTACCACTCAGTGGGTTATGTCACGTGACTTGCATCACATTACTGTATAGTGGCTTTGGGGCTCCATGGGATTCAAATTACTGGCCATAGTTATTTAAAATTACACTTTATTACAATATATATTAAATATAAATATATTATATAATATTAAATTACATAAAATAATTGAAAGGACAAATTCTGGACCTTTTTGGCCGTGGGTTCATTCGAACCACCCGAACCCACCCCTGGCTACGGGCATGCAGCTGTATATAAAAATACAGATAACTGTCAGAAAAACATCAAGTTCTTACTCATCATTCGAGTACAAGTTCCTCGTCTGTCTGTCTGTCTGTCTGTCTGTCTGTCTGTCTGTCTGGGATAGAGTCTTCAGTCTTGAGGGCTCCTGGTATTTGGCTCTCCTGATGTTGAGCTTCAACACAAATCAAACACACCTGCCTGTAGTCTGTAGTTTTGCACTGATCTTGAAGACATTGATTAGCTTGTTCAGATGTACACACACACACACACACACCTGGTCTGCTTGGTAGGTGTCAGTAGAGCTACTGTATAGTGGATTTCCCTCATTGTTTTCTCTGTGGTATCCGGAACACTCTACTAAGGGCTCTATCTGTTAAGGGCCCTGTTTGTTAAGTGCACTGTTAAGGGGGTTTGGTTCTCAGTCAGACATGTCCTATGTCTGCTGTCTCCGGCTGCGCTGCCCTTTCTCATCGCTTCTCTTCATTATTTAATGGACAGATCCTCCAGTCTCAGCGAGGGGCCGCAGGGCTCGGGTTCGGGACCGCAGGGTTTGTGTTTGCTGTTTGCGGATGATGCTGTCCTGTCGACTCCATCAGTGCACTAGTTAGTGTTTACTGTGACGCACACTGAGGGACAGGCGAGGTAGGGTCGAGTGGAAGATAACTTCATTTGTTTAGATTTTTATATCATTTATTGAGTATTGTTGATCTTTTAATAATGGTGCAGTGGTCTGATCAAAGGTTCAGTTCATCTCATATGATCCTGATACCATTAATGATCTTCCTGAGAGTGTGTATATGGTTATATAATCTGCTGTAAAATAATGCAGGTACAATTATTTCATTCATTAAAGTTAGGGTGCTTCTCTGCCTGAAGAAATGAAGAAAATATTATGACATTTATAAACGGGTTAATTCATACTTCTCCCATCTGTGTGCAACATTAAAGAGCTTTCAGTACTCAATAAAACACCATTAAAACACACCAGTTCCTAAAATAAGGCCTTTTATAGTCTTATTGAAGAATTATATTGAATAACTCACCACATGAACACTGAAGCTGCTCAAAGTCCATCCATTTCTAAATGAAAAGAAGAATTGATGATTAGAGAAAGCAGTGTAGGGTAAATGAATCAGGCTTGCTTAATTAGAATACAATTAACATGCTAATTACTTTGCTTTCATCTGAAAAAGGCACAATAATGGAGGGAGAATGGCCAGTGAAAGCCTCACACAGACACACACACACACACACACACACACACACACACACACACACAATTTCAGGGTCATTTAGAAGAGCAGTGTTTGTTAAGCACAAAGGCTGGTTTAGTATGTAGAGAGAATCCAGAGGCCTGAAGAGAAAACGCATAAGAGAACAGCTAGTCTGAGGTTCCCCAGTCAATATCTGCAGACACTGCTGTGATAAAGAGTCACTCAGCATGGAAAACAAACACACACAAATTCATTCAGTATGCAAGGCACAACACACACACACACTCAACATGCAAGACAGATCGATATGAAGGATCAGCCTTCAGCATGCTGCATCACTGCCATTGATACACACTCACACGCACAAGCACACACACAAACATGCATGCACACACCCTGTTACCCACACAATCTACAATAACTGTACACAGATCTCCCATTTTCAGTCAGACGTGACTCAGTATCAGTGTGAGTCTGACTGTAAGGAAAGCAGCACTACTGTTTATAATCTGCTCTTCACTGGCCTTCAACACTGACACCTGCAACTGAACATCATCAGCTTTAATCTCATTTAAAAACACAGCAGCATTCTATGACCAAGCTGAAATACACCTGATGTAGTGTTTGACAATCTAAAGTCTATAAAATATGATAAACGATCTAATCCTGTGTGCATATTTTAGAGGGGAAATGGTTCATATTTATATAAACTCTTCTTAAAAACCGAACGTCTTCAGCTGAGAAGTGCACAGAACACAATCACCTCAGACTGGCTTTCCTTAAGTGATCATCTTGACTAACAGCTCCAGATATCCACAGATGGAGAAATATAGCCACCAAATATTTTACAGAGACTCAAAACAAATGCCAGACAATGGCAGAAACAGGGTTAAATCAATCCCATTTGGGGTTCAAGGGAGTTTTAATTAGCCAGTGTGTTGTTGGACCAGTGAAGATGATGTATTTATTCTTTCACGTACAGTAGGAGCTGCTGGAATATTCTGCTCTCATTCACTTTCATTGAGTTTCAGCCATAAAACAGCTCATTGTGCTTCTTATTGTTGTATTTTCTTATTATATTATTGGTACTTTTATGTATCGTCATAAACACACTTGTCTATAAAGAAAGTAGTTTGATTGTTTACTGCTGTTTATTATTCATGGTCGTTTCTTCATAACAAAATGAATCAGAAGTGTTGAAATAATGGCAGAACAGATCTTCCCTCCGCACTGCAGAATAAACTCAATCATTATGAGCTGAATTTGATGTTTCAGAATTCAGACTGAGTGTTTTCTACAGATTTCCTCTTGCATTGAAAATATTCTAGTGGTAAATTATAATATTTAAAATGAAAGCATAAATGAAAGCGACTGTGAAAGATTCTAAGAGTCTAATGCTGCATCACTGGGTTATTATCTAAACAATTCAGGATAAATGTTAAAACGTTTATTGTCTTTCTGATAGAAACACTAGAACAGAGAGTGAGAAGAGTATGAAGTAGTAGATGAGTAATCTCATTATATTTCTAAAAGTAAAATAACATAATACTATAAAATTCAATGATATATAATAATCATTAACGTTATATTCTAATGATTAACAATAATGTAATTTATATTTCATTATAATAAACTACAAACTGTAGAGAGAGCTGGGAAATGCATTATTAAATGCCTTTGTGCTTCTCAAGGGGATTTAATTCATAAATAATGTTGCTATTAAAGATGTATTCCTCAGGCAATGTTTCTTCAGTGTTTATGGATAATATAGAGTCTGCTTCATTATAATATACTGTCAGCGTATTGAAATCAGTCAGCTGTGGCGGTATTTTTCATACTTTAATAATGTATAATAAAATTATATAATAATATTGTATATCTATATTCAATATGCTGGAATAGTTGGCGGTTCATTCCGCTGTGGTGACCCCTGATGAGTCTAAGCTGAAAAAAAATTAAATTAAATGAAAATGATCCCCTACAAATACTGCTGAAAACGCATTGTTAATGCATATCCACATTACTGGAGCACTGTGGGGAAGCAGAACAGCGGCGGTCACAGGAAAGCAGAACCGTCCGCAGTCATGACCCGCTCAGAAGAAGAGCTGAAGATCCATGCAGTAAAGCAGACGATGATCAATGATCAGAAGAGCAGGTATGGAGCACAGGTGAGTGGATGAACAGGTGTCTGCAGCCCAGCGCGTGTACCAGCTGAATCCTGCATGCAGCTCTACTCTCTGACATCTCTTCAGATTTCTCGCAGGGTTGTGGTTAGTCTCTGGATTTTCAGCTGTGTTCTGTCGGCCTGTAAATGTCAGCAGTGAACGGCGCAGAGAAGCCTCTGCATAATTTAAATCTCATTTTCAGGAATCAAGCGTTTGTGGATTATGTGTCGGCTCGGGTTAAAGATGACGTGTGGAGATTTCTTTCACAAAGACGTTTCTAAACAAGAACAATTACAAGCAAATGCCCTCAGCCTTATCTCTCTGAACCTGAACGGATGAAGATCTGACAGCTTTCTGGCTTCACCCTCAACCGCAAACACAAAGGAAATCAATTAGTTTTTAATGCAGCGTTCTCTGATAATGAGGCGTCACCGGGTGAGCTGGAGCATCTGAATATCTTATAATATCTATTTCTCTGACAGCCTAAAGAGCAGATATAGAGGCCTGTGTTCAGCGTCTCAGAGCGTGGCGTATACGAGTGCACTCAGGGCACATCCGAATGTGCTGCTGCCAATTTAATGATGGAAAAGCGTGCAGTGTTCCCAAGGCATGCTGTAAAAGGGCTGTGAGTACTCTCTTAAAGAGTAATGGTGTGTTCTGGGCGTAACACACTGTACGGCTCTTCCCCAATGCCTGTAAGAGCCACTTCCACTCACACCACACCGGATTCAAAGACAACACACACACTTAATACTCAAATACACTTCATTAAACATGCACACATATAATTGTAATAATAATTGTAAAAAAAAAACAAAAAAAGCACATGAAGTCACTGTTTACATGGTGGATATAGCCAAAAACACCTAAAGCACGAGCCTGTGCTGTATTTTAAACACAATCATGCTTTGATTTCAATATCTGGCATGTTTGGGTCCATGTGTGTAAAATAAGCAGACTGTACATCTGTAGTGTGTTCTCCTACAGGAGATTATTAATAACACACTCCTTAATGAACAAAAAAGCTTTCAGGTAGTAAAACAGTAGCACTCCTCATTTTCATCACTTTTACTGTATATTTCATATCTAGATGGCATATCTTAGGAACAACACTGCAATATTGTCATGGGTCAGGTTTGATCTGAGCTTCTTTGTCTAAATCTGCTGTGTGTTTCAGCTGTTGCCTCTTACAATCAGCGCTGGCGCACACTCATTACTCACCTGGATCTGATTCTCCCCTCTACATATATTTGCCCTGTCTTGTAATTCTTTGCCAGGTTGCAATTCTTATTGCTCACTAGCTCCAGCACTCGCTCTGCTGCAGGGGTTCTCTCCTCATACTGCTCCTTCAACTCCTCTCCTCACCAAAGGACCCAAGGGAGGAATTTCTGTTGCCTTAATCCAGTCTGCGTTCCCACAGGTGGTCGGCGAATGGCAGCTGCCTTTGTTTTCTCTGATATTTAATAATAGACTCTATTTTAAGGTTATTCACTCTCTGTTTTCTGTACGAGCCTTCACAAATATGAGCTTAAGGAGTAAAGTTAACATTCCAAACATGCTGTGATGCAACAAAAGAGCACAAACGGGATGAATTATGACGTCTCATGAACACATTACTCACATTATCAGAAAATGCAAAAACTAGACACTTGTGAGTGCTCAGAGAAGCTTTACACTGATATAAAGAGACACACACTGCAAGATAAAGTGTTTCTGCAGTACATGAGATGAAGCTGGTGAACGTTACGGCTGAAGATGAGCAGTTCTGATGGTGAAGCACAGGATGAATAAGATTATAGCGCAGAACATGGGAAAGTATTAGTTTCTTGAGCAGGATCAATCAGGAAGCCTTTATATTGATAATGAAGTGTGTCGAACACGACCTGAGCTGAAGCAAAAGTGCAGAAATAAATAATAAAGTGTGTTTGAGGGAGAGCGCTTTCTCCTGTGGCTCTGCATCAGCACGATCAGAGATGGCAGATTACCCAGGAGAGCTGCCCTTTACCAACAACTCAACTGATCCCAGATCACGCCTTACAGCATCCTAAAATATCAGCGCTGCCAGAAACACCACGCAACTGATTTCAGATCAGCATCAGCCACTTTGACGTGCTTGGCTGTGACATTTTTCTGACTGTTCAACTCTCCATAAACTGCCAACGTGAGAAAAAACAAAATGTCACGGTGGAGCAAATAAAGCAGAGCGGTGGCTCTCAGGGTCAGCAGTGGATGGGTCATCTATAATCTGATGTTCTCCAGAAAGTGTGTTTGCGCTCACTGAGACTGCGTTCATTATTCAGAGTCACAGTAAGAGTTGACTGCGAAATATTAATATTAATGATGAGATGTCCTGTGCGTCTGTGGACGTCTGATGTTCTCTGAGCTCTGAACTCAACATCGGTTTATCCTCCGTCTGTAGATCTGTGTTCTTCCTCTGTTGTCTTCAGCTGGGTTATTTGGAGCTGCTCGACTGTAGATCTCATCCGTCAACCATCACCATCGCATTGATTTCAGTCATCAGACATCATCGCAGGAGAGAAACGTCTTAGAAGGAGTAGAGAAGATGGCACTGGTCCATCAGGGATAGGTGTGCTTTATCAGGCCTCATCATTGGTTTAAGCATGTTCAGATGAGTGTAATGCTCACAGTATTCTGGCCCGGTGTAACTCCTCCATTAATATCGTCAGCAGAGAGTGGAGTTCTGTCCCGTGTTGTGCTCCTGCAGACTGAATGAGCTTTTCTGCAGTAATTATCCGGCGTGTGTGTTTTGACAGGTCTCCACAGGTGGTTCTTCTGCTGCTGGTGTCCTGTGGCTGTGAATAAAGGCCAGCATATGATCTCTAATTCCCTCCAGCAGTCCATTAATATCCAGCTAATCATTACTAACCTCTGAGTGTAAAAGCCTCGCTCTGACCTGAGGATAACCAGCAGAACATCTCCTGCTTTTGTATAAACTATGGTGATGATTTCCTGAAGCCTGACGTGTGTTTTATCAGCCTTTAGCTAACAGCACACTTCAGTAATGTGCATTTATCATACTCATACAGTACACGCTCCTGCCTTTATAAAATAACCCATACTGTTCCATATAACCCAAACAAAACATAACCATATCCAGATCCTCCTACACACACACACACCAAGACCTTTGGCCAGAGGACTGTGTGGGTGTGTGTGTGTGTGTGTGTGTGTTTCTCTCTTTATCTCTCTGTCTGTTTGTGTGTGTGTGTGTGTGTGTGTGTGTGTGTGTGTGTGTGTGCGTATGTGTGTGTGTGTGTGTGTGTTTCTCTCTTTATCTCTCTGTCTGTTTGTGTGTGTGTGTGTGTGTGTGTGTGTGTGTGTGTTTCTCTCTTTATCTCTCTGTCTGTTTGTGTGTGTGTGTGTGTGTGTGTGTGTGTGTGTGTGTGTGTGTGTGTGTCTGTTTCTCTCTTTATCTCTGTGTGTGTGTGTGTGTGTGTGTGTGTGTGTGTGTGTGTGTGTGTGTGTGTGTGTGTCTGTTTCTCTCTTTATCTCTCTGTGTGTGTGTGTGTGTGTGTGTGTGTGTGTGTGTGTGTGTGTGTGTGTGTGTGTGTGTGTGTGTGTGTGTGGTGTGTGTGTGTGTGTATGTGTCACTGTTGTCTGGTCAGTCTTCCTCCAGCTGTTTCTGAGCTCCTGAAGAGGCTGTTTGAGGTTCACTACTCATAAAGTTTGACTTTCTCCTGAGTTGTGCCTCGCTCTGCATTAATATAACTCAAGCTGACAGCGTCTGATAGAAGAAACTGGTTGTAGAGGCAGAGGGACGCCCAGAAGCATTTAGCCAGATTCACACTGCTGTGGCGTTACATAAAAACAGCAGGAATCACGGCAGACATGAGCGTAATTCAACAGACCGCAGAAGATGAACACATCACTGTTATTACAGCAAATTAAACATACAGTGGAAAATCACTGCACATGTTAAAATGGGTGAATATTATATATGCATCATTTCTTTATGCTTATCAATGTGTGATATTTTATAAAATATACATCTATCTATCTATCTATCTATCTATCTATCTATCTATCTATCTATCTATCTTTATCTCTCCTGCCAGCAGCACACACACCTTTATTAAACTCGTTATTCTTGGCAAACACAGTTATCCTCCCTGTAGGCAGACACCTTTGTGACGCTCCCAAGAATAACAAATAAATCGCAGCTAATTGTAGCCTGTCAGGCTGAAACTGTTCCCTAACCCAGTGTTTCTCTCTGAATAACCCAGCAGGAGGAGATCTGGCATTCAGAAGTGGGTTATTCTGCTAATGCTGGACTCAAACACACCACGAACAGCACCTGAACACATATGAACAGCATATTAAATACACTTCAGTGCTTCGGCACATACAGCACATGCTTTATTTTGCTAGATTTATATCTTCGGGTTGTTTGGCCAATTTCATGTCAGCAGCTCCTTCAGAAATATATTAACCAGGACAAATCCTGAAGTGTGTCAGAGACACATCACCAGCCTCTGATCATCATTCATCTGAAGACTCAATACAAGATAAACAAACCCTCTCCATGATACCGAGCTGCTCTGCAATAAACCATCTGCTTTTGCACCTAACCCTGATGTGTTGGCCTGTGTGTAGCATGACCATACTCATTTTATCTACTATTTCAAGGGTTGACACTCAGTTGATGATTGATTATAAAGCGTGTTTGGCATGCTGTCCTGGGAGAGAGCCCTGAGCTCACAAGATCCTCGAGCCCGGGGCTCCCTCCTGTTTGCAGGGCGAGAGGGAAGTTTGAGCTCAGGTAGATCTGGAGAACTCCCCTGCTGTAGCTAATGAACAGATAGTGATTGCTCTTAAAGCCTAGTTCACACTACAGGATTTTAAGCATCGGCAGATCGCTGTGCAGTTCACACTACATGACTTGATTTTGTGTCTTTTAATCACTGTGGTGTTCACACTACGAGACACTACGTAAATGATCCACAAGAGGGGGGTCACACACTACATGATCTGACAACATCTTGTTCGCCAACAGTTCATTCAAGCTACCAAACCACAGCCAATGAAATTTTGAGGGAGGAGTCGTCAGAAAAAGCTGAACACTATTGGTTGCTTGTGTGCTGATTACATCACTGACAGCGTTTCAAGCTTTCAAGGGAGCATTTCAAAACATCATCATCAGCTGATGCATCAGCGGATCAGTCACTCATCTGCAAAGTTCAAGTGGAGAGATACACAGAGAGTTTTGAATTTTTGTAATTTTATAACTCTTTGCAATAAAACTAACATACCTATAACACTCTGACGTTTCCTAAATATCTGTGTATGTCTTCCTAACATTGTTATTTTTTTAAATTACAAAACAGTAAAGAACTGAGCATTTCTCCCTTTAATCACCATATTGGTCAAAACGACTGCATGCATATCTGCTACTTTTCGCTGTGACTTTATATATGAATGTATTTTATTACCTAGCAACTTCCTGCTAAAATAAACAAAACGTTTTGATAGCAAAAACATAAATTTACTTCAGATATATATTTCAAAACAGCATATTCTGTGCCGCGAAATAGCTCCTGCCTGAAAGTGAAAATGAAAGCGGGGCTCAGACCTCATGTTCTAGTATCTTAACTACATATTTATAGGCTGTATTACCAAAAAAGATACTATTTTAGGGTAATGCTGTCATAAAATATGATGACAGACATTTAAAGCTTAATTTTAATATCGCAATAGAAGTTTTGAATGTAAATATGATGTGAGAAAGGTCAGAATGAGCATTATGGTAATTCTAATAGTTACAGAATTGTAGTTCCACTGTTAATATAGCCTACTCTCGTGTCTTTGTTAAGACAGAATGAAGCGAGTGCATCGATATCCATTCTGGCCAATCACAGATGTTTCTGTTCAGCTCCTGAACACACAGCCATTCAGCTCATGCTGCTATGCTCTCTCATTGGCTGCAGCTCGTCACTACATCTGACCACACATGGGGTCGAGTCGGCCGACTGCTCTGGAATATTCGGCATGCTAAATATTGGATTTCCGTCTGCGAGGTGTTGGCGACGCTTTAGCGAGCCTCTTTGACGCGTTGTTCAGTAGTTCACACATAAAGACTGCAGAGCGCCATGCACCCGCAGATTTTTCCCCGATCACAGCCCGATCTGTTGGCGAGCTCTTTAACTTCCAAATCAGCCTCAAATCAGGCTTAAAATCCTGTAGTGTGAACTAGGCATAAGAGATAACTCTTATTAGGAGCATGTCTATGGTGCTGATTTGGATTAGTCCATTAACTTAAGATGCATGTTTTTGGACGGTGGGAGAAAACCAGGGAACCCGGGGGAAACCCACGTGAACACGGGGAGAATGTGTAAATTCCGCACAGAAACGTCGGCTGGCTTGGTAAGGACTAAAACCAGTGACGTTCTTGCTGTGAGGCATCAGTGCTAACCACTGGGCCACCGTGCCACCCATCTAGGAAAGGAGGAGGAGTGGGGGTGGAAGGGGGGGTTCTTCAAGATGAAGATGGCTGTGATATGGAACTGAGGGTGTTTATAGAGGCTTAGGAATCGTCTGATTGGTGAATCATGAATTGAATAATGCGGGAGCAGCTGTAAACAATCATAAGCACATGATCCTCTCGACATTAGTTTATAAATAAACTTCACATATAGAGAGAGAGAAACATACACACTTGTACCAGGGCATTTATAGATGCATATAGATCATGGTCATCAACCTCAACGACTGCTCAGCCAAAAAAAACTACACAAATATTTGAAAATTGGCAACACAAGAGAGCTGCTTTTGTCCAGTGTGTCTGATGAAGAGCCGATGTGCTCAAAACCTTTCACGCTGTGCTTTTAAATGAATAAATGTGACTTTTAGTGAGCTTTTAGTGTTGCTGCCTTTACATACATGTTAAATAAAGAGACTTAAAATAAGACATCTGTTAAAAGTATAGGTGGGCATAGATTATTTTTTTTTATCTAGATTAATCTCAAAATTAATCTAGATTAATCTAGATTAAAATGGCTCATTTGAATTCTGCTGATGGCATTCAGAATATGTGTGCTACCCAAATTATACGCCGGGTGTCGCATTAAACCAGGGGCTCATCTCCTGTTTCCAAAATGCATCACAAACTGCTTGATAAACTGTTCTACTATGATAATTGGTGATGAAAATAAATGATGTTCAATAAGACGTACTTGTGTTTACTAACTGTTTATTCAGTTAAACATGAATTTTGAACTGTCGGCCTACATAAGCTGTAAATAGCAATTTTTGATTACCTTAATCCGACTAAAGTCAAAACTGAACTAAATAGAAATGGAATGGAATTAAGACATGTGGAGTATGCAGATATTAGTGGCATTATAGAAGTAAACACTGCGGTCTTTAGGACCTTTCGCCATGTTTTCCGACAAGATCCACACACAGCTGTCAGTAAAGGACTGCGCACACACATAAACAAACACACACACACATCGCGAAATGCGTAAGTTTTTTTTCTTACCATTTGGCGTGCATTAATAAATTCCATGACACTCTCACCAGTCCTTACTCCTTATTTGCGTCTAATACCCCAGTTTGTCACGATGGCATGAATGAAATGTTCGTGATTTAGTGAAACTGCCGAACTGCAGTTAGAATCAGGCATCCTGCTGATTTGATTTAAAAGGGCACACTTTTGTCAGACGGTTCACCGGTCAGGTATACATCCGCGCTAATATATCAAGGTGAAAGTCATCATAGCTTGCATAAAATAGACCCAGCTCCCACCCCACTTTGAGAATAGAGTAACGGCGATATTTTTTTTATCGCGCGATAAGAGTCTCGCGTTAACGCTGCACGTTAACGCCGATAACGGCCCAGCACTAGTTAAAAGTTTTGTTATCTAAGTGACTCGCTGAGCTTTGAACCTCCTGAAAGTCAAGACTAATGAAAATAAAAAAGTCCTTTTATAATTCTGTCATTACAGATGACGAGCTCTCAGCCATGCCCTGCAGACCCGCGCTGTGACCGAGGACAGAACAATCCTCTTTCCATTTGAACAATGTCATTTCTGATCCGGCGTGTGTGCTGGAAAGTAAACACAGTTAACCCCGGGCCGGCAGGAGCTGTCAGCCATTCTCTGAATTCAATTATTCATCGCACACACTCCTGCAATGCAGATGACATGAAAGAAGCCCTTGACTCTGTAGAGCCGGTCTGCAACCCTGCGCTTTCCCCACCCGAGGACTTAATTGCAGAGCAGAACATGCTCAGATATGACAATGAAAAGCCCCACTGTAGAGCTCGACACACACACCAGGATTAATCCTTCTCCATGACGCATTCGTGGCCCGGTGCGTTTATGAAGACTGAACTATACATAGCCTTCAGCAGAGCGTGTGCAGATCACGTGCTTTGCAGAGGCTGTATTACATTTATTTCCAAAGGAAATGGCACCTCTATCTCCATCAATCAGCGCTAATTACAGGCTGCAGATAATGGAGGAAAGCGATCTGTGAAAGGCTTTGGCTCTCGCTGCTGAGATTCAGGAAAATAAAGCTGGAAGAGACGCAGCTGCGGGAATCTGCCGTCCATTAGCAGGTTTGTCAAAGAGCTCACATCTTCATTACAGGAGCAGCCGGAAATCAATACTGCTTTTCTTTCAGCCGAGGCTCCAGATGCACTTCAGATTCAGCTCACGGCTGCATGAAGCGCAGACACAAGACCTTTCATTTATAGCCAACGTATGATGGAAAACGAACAGGGGGAAATGGGTTACGGCTGTTTTGCACAAGCACAGATGTGGGAGTTTAAGAGCGCTGCCACACCGAGAACGGCAGGACAGAAGAGTGTTAGGTTGGTCTATTTCCACTGGATCAACTGCAGATGCAGGCCCCATGTTGTGAGGATGGATCGGATGGTTTGGGTTTGCTATTGGTGGATCTCATGTGAAAAACAGACTGACTCCGCCCTCACAGCAGCAAACACCAATCAGAAAAGGAGGAGAAACTATTTCTTTGAAGATTAAAAAAACATATAGAGAACATCATCATGAGCGGAGCTGAATCATTAATAGTGAAACCTGCAATAGTTCATAAAACATTAATAACGGCCATGTTAATGTCATGAGGATGATGATGATGATGAGGGAAATGATGTGAGGACTTTGTGAGCATCTTTAACTTTGTGAGCATCATTAAACACAGCTACTGTTGACCGTGTGTGTCTTCTAACATATATAAAGATACAGCATGCGAACAAACAACAAACCACATCAAGTCATAGCCATGATGAAGAGGCGTCTTTCACTTTGATCTAATCAATATCAATATTTGAGGTTATTTTACGGTGTGAACTCTAACCCATGGTGACGCCTCTGTTCAGAAAAGACTCTGTTGACCGTAAACGTCTGATTTCCACCTGACAGATGAACATGGAGCGTAATTCAGCCTTGAAACACACCGGAGTCCCCGAAGAGCAGCTGCTGATATTAGAGGAGTTCTTCAGCTGCTTTTCTGGAGAACTGGAGACACAACACACACACACACACACACACACACACCCGACAGCGCTATACAGAACTGCAGCAGGGAGCGCCAGCACCCACGCAGGAGCCGCCAGAGCGCTTTAATCACACACACAAACACACACACAGCCTCTGCAGAGGTGCTGAAGTACATCACACACACACACACCTATACCTACAAACACACACACAAACACACACACACAACTAAAAACACACACAGCCTCTGCAGAGTTTATAAAGTACATCGCACACACACAAATGTCATTACATAACTTTGTCACTGTAAACCACATAAACCTGTACACACAAATACACACACACACACACACACACACACAGCCTCTGCTGAGGTGCTGAAGTACATCACACACACACGCACCTACAAAAAAAACACACAACACACATACCTACAAATACACACACACACACGCACACACACACACACCTACACACACACACACACACACACACACACACAGTCAGCAAGGCTTGGCCCAGGCGTGAGTGTATCTGCACTGCTGTGTTCAGACAGGTCTCCATCTCTGATATTCTCCGCTGTGTTTGAGCCGCTGTAGTTTATTTTGGGCTGTGTTCACACCGTCTGTGACCCGTACACGAGTTCCTGAACCAGAATCCAGAATCTGGAACTCAGTCAAGCTCAGAACATTATAACACCAGGGGTTGTAATTTGATGTGTTACAGTTCATTTTGTTCCAGGCACAGAGTTAATTCCCCAATCAGGGAAACGCTTTAATCTGTGAGCTGACGGAAGTGAAGAGTGAAACGTTCATCATTCATGAGCATCAGTCAACGGCCTCATGAAGGAGAAGCCAGAGCTGGAGTCAATCCTCTGTTGAGTCTGATTCCCAAGATGACTATAGCACAGTTCTTCAGCTTGCGTGATTATCGGCGTGTGTGTTGTAATAATATAGTGAACTACAGTATAGTGATGTGTGTTTCTCCAGAATTTAAGCTTATATTGAACAGACAGACTCATAAACGTGTGTGTTTGAAGAACACAGCGGTGTAAGAAGCAGCACAGTGTCTTATTGTGCTTCAACTCTCTTACACAATCAAACACAACGTTGACATGAACAGACTCCATCATCTGTGTATACGTGCACAACTGGCAAATACATCAAGCTTACATTAGATCTGTGTGGATCAGCTGCAGCTCACTGTAGAGTACATGCAGATACTGATCCCCTCCGCATCTGTAGACCTGGTGGAGGTCTGAAAGAGGTCTGGAGAAAATCTTGAGGAGATCTGGAGGACATAATGAGGAAGTCTAGAGGAGATCAGTGATCCGGAGGAGGTCTGAAAGAGATCTGGTGGAGATCTTGAGGAGGTCTGGAGAAGATTTAGAGCAGATCTTGATGAGATCTTAAAGAGGTTTGGAGGAGATCTGAGGAGGTCTTAAGGAGGTCTTGATGAGACCTGGAGGAGGTTTGGAGGAGATCTTTGAGTAAAGGCTGCAGACGCTGCACTCGGAGCACATCACAGCTGAACTCAGAGAGATGTGATACTCAATGTTTAACAGTAATATTCCCGTCTCTCCTCCGCTGAGGGACACAGAACTGAAGGATCACAGCAAATAAGAGCAATCAAGGACAGAATCTCACACACATCGTGTAGAGACGTAGAGGATCTCAGTGTGTCTGTTCTGATATTTACTGCTCCTGTGTAGAGATTTAAAGTCTAACTCACATCTGCTGTTCAACCAATGAGAAGAGAAAGGGTATAGGGTATATTAATAAAGTTAGTTATCGGTCTGCAGTTAGAGAGAGTGTTCACCTGCTGTAATAATCCGACACCTCACCCTGATGAAGAGCGATCAAACACTCTTCCTGACCACAGTCTATTAAAGTACAGCAGAGCTTCCTTCTGTTTACAGTGTGTGTGTGTGTGTGTGTGTGTGTGTGTGTGTGTGTGTGTGTGTGTGTGTGTGTGTGTGTGTGTGTGTGTGTGTGTGTGTGTGTGTGTGTGTGTGTGTGTGATGGTGACGCAGCGCTAATGCTCTGCTGTTTGAGTTATCTGTGTGTTGAGGAGCGTTTGAGAGTGACGAGCTCATTAAACCGGCCGTCGTGTCAGAAACTACAGGAGTTTCCCTGCTGAGAGACTAAAACACAGCCCTGAGAGAGCGCTCTGTGTCTCAGCCAGTGTGTGTGTGTGTGTGTGTGTGTGTGTGTGTGTGTAAGAGGAACAGAGAGTGATGAACAGAGTGTGTGTGTGTGTGTGTGTGTGTGTGTGTGTGTGTGTGTGTGTGTGTGTGTGTGTGTGTGTGTGTGTGTGTGTGTGTGTGTGTGTCAGACTGGACACTGTGAGCTTCATGCCCTCATTAGGGAGCAGGAGCCCCTCACGTCCCCTTACTCTGTGATGACCCAGAAGCTGTGGTTCAGAAATCAGCCTGTCAGAAACACACACACACACACACACACACACACACAGTTCTTTTCAGTAGCTCAGGAATGCTGATGATATATCTCCATGTGCTACTGAAGGGCCTGTATGTGCAGACAGCATCACGACTCAACACTAATGAGTGACTGAACTGAACTGCTCTGACTTTATGCCAGACCTGTTTATCTAGCGCCGCTGCTGCCGCCAACACCACATCTCTTCTTCATTTGTCTGCCATCCGCATTGATCTTTCTCACCAACTGGAGGTTAAACACACATTCATCTGCAGGGGATTGACGTGTGTGTCATTAGTGTGTACTGTAGGCCGTGTAGATCTGCCTCTTCTAGAGATTCCTCTTGCTCCAGCAGACGTGCGGCCGTGTGTTTTGATCTAAAGCGGCGTTAGTGCAGAAGGTCAGTGTTTGTCCTCTGTTTCCCTCATAATGACGGATCTGCTCTTTCATGGCGTCTCGTCATCATTTGCTGGCTCCGGTATAAACTATTCATTATTCCTCAAATAACTTCTGAACACAATTAACTTTATTCCCGTCTGCGCTGGATAATTCAGGTCTCCCGTGCGGCTCGTCTTCACGTTTTCCTTCTTCTGGGAAAGATAATTAATGTGACACCACCGTGAGCGGGTCAGCCGGCCCCCGTCTAATTCACACTAGCAGATTTAATTCCATCTCCTGTGTGGAGAATGATAATAGAGTCTGCTGATCTGCTGCTCCTCATCAGATGATCTTCTGCGCTGGTCAGAGAACAGCAGAGATGAACCGCAGAAGAACATCTACACCATGCTGACGCTGCACTTTCAGTAAGTCAGGACTCCAGCAGAACTCTTATGTTCTCCATACAGTTCTGCTAGACGTGTGAGAGGACAGATCTGCTGACGCTGATGGAAAACACAGATCTGAACAGCCTGAACTCCACCATGAGTGCTGTTCTTCTGTTTGATTACAGTGCTAACTTTAACAGGCTGCGATGCTGATCATTTTAACAGGCGTACGCACACATGAACACATTTACAGATCTATCTTTTTAGAGATTTTGCTCATCTCATTGTGCATCCGGAAAGTATTGATAGCGCTTCACTTTTTCCACATTTGTTTATGTTACAGCCTTATTCCAAAATGGATTAAACTCATTTATTTCCTCAACATTCTACACACAATCCCCCATAATGACAATGTGGAAAAAGAGTTTTAGAAATTGTTGCAAATTTATTAAAAATAAAAGCTGTAAAATCAGATGTACATCAGTATTGACAGCCTTTGCTCAACACTTTGTTGATGCTCCTTTGGCAGCGATTACAGCCTCAAGTCTTTCTGAATATGATGCCACAAGCTCGGCTCACCTTTCTTTGGGAATTTTTGCCCATTCCTCTTTGCAGTATCTCTCAAGCTCTATCAGGTTGGATGGGAAGCGTATACAGCCATTTTTAGATCTCTCCAGAGATGTTCAATAGGATTTAGGTCTGGGCTCTGGCTGGGCCACTCATTCACCGAGTCCTGCTGGAAGATGAAGCGTCGCCCCAGCCTGAGGTCAAGAGCACTCTGAAGCAGGTCTTCATTCAGGATGTCTCTGTACATTGCTGCATTCATCTTTCCCTCTATCCTGACTAGTCTTCCAGTTCCTGCTGCTGAAAAACATCCCCACAGCATGATGCTGCCACCACCATGCTTCACTGTAGGGATGCTATTAGCCTGGTGATGAGCGCTGCCTGCTTTTCTCCAAACGTAACGCCTGGGGTTCACTCCAAAGAGTTCAATTTGAGTCTCATCAGACCAGAGAGTTTAGTTTCTGATGGTCTGATAGTCCTTCAGATGGCAAACTCCAGGTGGGGAGTGTCTTCCGTCTGGCCACTCTACCATACAGGCCTGATTGGTGGATTGCTGCACAGATGGTTGCCCTTCTGTAAGGTTCTCCTCTCTCCTCAGAAGAACGCTGGAGCTCAGACAGAGTGACCATCGGGTTATTGATCGACTCCCTGACTAATTATCCCAGCGACTCCCATATGAATCGTTCAGCGATTTATTTGTTCCCAAACTCCTCCTTAGCGTGAAGCTAATCTGCGCTGATTGGACCGTTGACAGTCTTCAGCGCGAGACAGAGTGAAATGCCCAGCACAGCTTATCAACAATATAGTAGTCAGAGTGCATACACACTTCATATTAGTGGATTTTGGCTGCCAGTGGGTGAATGTAAATACAGGCGACTAACTATTTTTTTGAGCAAAAACTCCAAGAACTGGGGAGAAGATCGACACGAGTCTCCTAGCCCATCACACTCTACCTGCTCTTCACACACACACACACACACACACACACACACATTACCCTCCTCCTCAGAGGACACAACACCAAAATAAAAGTCCTTAACAGAGACATTCAT
Source organism: Danio kyathit (assembly GCA_903798195.1). Taxonomy (NCBI): domain Eukaryota; kingdom Metazoa; phylum Chordata; class Actinopteri; order Cypriniformes; family Danionidae; genus Danio; species Danio kyathit. The sequence continues at coordinate 55,730,147 of LR812523.1, read as the reverse complement.
AAACAGAATACATAGAATGTATATTAAAGAAACAACTTCACATTAGTTACTAACACCATAGAACACAGTACCCAATTCTCACCAGTGGTATCAGGGCCGGTGCGTCCATAGTGAGGGCGCGAACTACCTCCCCCCCGGTCCTCACTTTCATCCGCGAATCGTTCACTTTCTTTTTCACTTTCGGGTTGAGGGCAGTGTGATCGCCGTTCGCCTAGAGCTCCAGTCCAGCTTGCTCCAGCCCTGACTGTTATTCAGACACCTCATCCCGAACCTAACCCTCCGGTCTCCCGGATTTTCAGGGACAGATGTTGGCAGGTATGTGTGTGTGCAGTTTTATTTTGAAACTTGACTGCTGCAAGTATGTAAGAACAGCTGACGATGGCCATAGCAATGACAAACAGCAGAGGATCACAGGCTCATGAACGCATTAAATCCGTAAACAAAGCGCCACGCGTCGTGTTTTCAACGTGGCTTTAGACGCAATATGAGAATATAAAGAGTTAACCTGATACAGTAGAAGCAGTTACAAGTAACAAAACACAATTAAATACATCATTTGCAAACTAGAAAATGCAAGGAGGCAACCATTTTAACCACTTACTTACACTTGTGAAATGGAGGAAGAAACTGATCCACGATGCACTGCTCCATGTTCTGACATAGTCCCTTACATCAATAGTTTTTTCTGATCCTTCCTTTAACAAAAGGCCGATGAATTCTCCATTGTAAGTGTGTAGATTCCAGAAGTACTCGAACAGCATAAGGCTGGGCTATAATGCTGAGGTTTTTGCGAGCGCAACAAGCCCAGGACAGCGCACACACACAGCACGCTCCCGCGGCCGACACAGAAACCGCCAGCACACTCTGGTTCTGTAGCGGATGTAACGACATCTTTCCATCGCGTGAACATCCGAAAAGCTACGGGCCAAGATGGCACTTAAAGCATGCGCACACCAGCTAGCGGGGGTTTTCACGGACATCTTTAACCTCTCGCTCTCTCTGTCTGTGGTTCCTACATGCTTTAAGACAGCTACTATCGTGCCAATACCGAAATCAGCTAAAACCACATGCTTGAATGACTGGCGTCCGGTTGCACTGACACCCATCTTCAGAAAGTGCTTTGAGAAGCTGATTAAAAACCACATCTGCTCTGTACTGCCCGCTAACACTGACCCTCTGCAATTTGCATACAGAAACAACCGCTCCACCGATGATGCTATTGCTTTCACCTTGCACACTGCTCTGTCTCACCTGGAAAACAAAAACACATATGTGAGAATGCTGTTTGTGGACTACAGCTCAGCATTCAACACCATAGTGCCTGCCAAGCTGGTGGTGAAGCTCCAGGCTCTGGGCCTACACAGCTCTCTGTGCAACTGGATCCTGGACTTCCTGTCAAGCAGACGCCAGGTGGTCAGAATGAACAACATCACCTCATCCACACTGATCCTCAACACTGGTGCTCCACAGGGCTGTGTTCTCAGCCCACTCCTGTACTCCCTGTACACACATGACTGTACATCCAAACACAGCTCCAATGTCATCGTTAAATTTGCTGATGACACAACGGTGGTGGGCCTAATCACCGATAATGATGAGACGGCCTACAGAGAGGAGGTGCACGCTCTGACGCAGTGGTGTCAGGAAAACCACCTCTCACTCAACATCAGCAAAACCAAGGAGCTGGTGGTGGATTTCAGGAGAGAGAAGAGAGAACACACTCCCATCACCATCAACGGGACACCAGTGGAGAGAGTCAGCACTTTCAAGTTTCTTGGAGTACACATCGCTGAGGATCTGACATGGACTGCCCACACAGACGCAGTGCTGAGGAAGGCACAACAACGCCTCTTCTTCCTCAGGCGTCTCAGGAGGTTTGGAATGAGCCCCCACATCCTCCGCTCGTTCTACACCTGCACTGTGGAGAGCATCCTCACTGGCTGCATCACCACCTGGTACGGAAACAGCACCAGCAGCAATCGCAAAGGTCTACATAGGATCGTGCGAACTGCTGGACGCGTAGTAGGAGGTGAGCTTCCCTCACCCAGGACATCTACACCAGGAGGTGCATGAGGAAAGCCAAGAGAATCATCAGCGACTCCAGCCACCCGAGCCATAGACTTTTCTCTCTCGGTTCCGGAGCATCCGGTCACGCACCAGCCGACTGAAGGAAAGTTTCTTCCCTCAGACTATCAGGCTGATGAACACTTAACACACCCCACACAAACTCTTCCCTACCCCACACTGCACACCATCAAGATGTAGCATGCACTGCACTTTAACAAATCCATACTTAAAACAATACTGCCTACGTACCGCTGTCAACATTGCCAATTTTACATTGTCTTGTTTTTTTGTGAGTATGTTGTTGTATCCTGCACTGTCTTTATCCTGCACTGTCTGTATTTCGCACTGTCGTTGTATTTGCACTGTCTGTATTTTGCACTGTCTGGAGCCAGCACCTAAGCTTTTCACTCATCATAGCACACGTGCTGCTGATGATGTGACAATAAAAGTGATTTGATTTGAACTGGGCGAAGTTTCGTATCCACGTCACGACGAAACGGCTAAAGACTCGTTATTAAAACGATTCATTTAAAGTACTAGGATTCGACTCTTTTATAAATGAATCAATATTTTAAACACTGTCCACTTTCAGATTTAAGCTTTAGCTGGATATTTCACTTCACTTAGAGCTGTGTTACACACTACATGGAAGATCATTCTTAAAAACCCATAATAGGGGCTCTTTAATAAATTTGAACAATTTCTAAAACTCTTTTTTTCACATTGTCATTATGGGGGATTGTGTGTAGAATGTTCAGGAAATAAATCAATTTAATCCATTTTGGAATAAGGCTGTAAAAAACTCAATAAAAATCAATACTGTCCGGATCCACTGTATATAGTCATTTTTTATCTTACAAATAAAGATGTTTTTATTATTAGGATTTAACTAAAGGATTAAAGTATACGTTACCTCCGAGTGACAGTAAATGAATCAATTAAAAGACAGCAGTTCATCAATCACAAAACTACATTAGTACAGGCCTGTAAACGTAGAGGTTTTAACTGGTCTTATCGGTTCATTGATTTGATGTGTAATATTATTTGAACGGCTGGCGACACGGTGGCGCAGTGGGTAGCACAATCGTCTCACAGTAAGAAGGTCACTGGTTTAAGTCCCAGCTGGGTCAGTTGGTGTTTTTGTGTGGAGTTTGGATGTTCTCCCCGTGTTGGCATGGGTTTCCTCCGGGTGCTCTGGCTTTCCCCACAGTCCAAACACATGCGCTATAGGGGAATTGGGTGAGCTAAAATGGCCGTAGTGTATACGTGTTTGTGTGAATGAGGGTGTGTGGATGTTTTCCATGATGGGTTGCAGCTGGAAGGGCATCTGCTACGTAAAACATATGCTGGATAAGTGGGCGGTTCATTCCGCAGTGGCGTCCCCATATAAATAAAGAGACTAAGTCAAAAAGAAAATGAATGAACATTATTTAATCTTCACTGAATGTTGGCCGTTGGTGTGTGGAGTGAGTTCTCAGTTATACAGCATTAATGAAGAATACGGACAGATCTGGTCACAAACACTGTCCATCTGAAGAGTCCAGTAAACCATCATCATCATCACAGGTGGTTTACTACAGATTTCACAGAGTGCAGGTTGTAATCAGCACAGGATCTTTCATAATTAGACTATTAAACACTCTCTCAGCTTTCACTATGACCAGAGATGATTTATATCTAGTCATTATTTCTGGCCTTCAGCACAGAGTTTCACATCACACTTGATAAATGTTTAAAATTAAGGGCCGGTGATGAAGTCAGTGATGATGAGAGTGATGGTGTCTCCGGCACAGATTCACCTGTACACCTAACACAAGATCAATAACAGAGTCTGATCATGTCTGCTCACCCACACAGGAAATAACATCCACAACAACACCGACGTTCATTCTGGGTTCTGTGCCGGAGAGTTTGATCTTCATCTTTATTTGCAGGCCTCTGTCTGACCGCATGTTTACCCACGATGCATTTCTTCATTCGCGTGCTGCATTAACACATTTAACACAGAGAATCATCCCTGCGGTCACGATCTAGCATTCAGCAGACTCTAATACTGCCTAAAATCTGCTCAGAATTAGTGTGTTTTATGTAAGAGGTGCGCAGATCAGAGCTGGTTCTGGGGGAAGATGAGTCAGAACATCCATTACTTCAGTAAACACTTTTGTCTTTCTGCCTCGCTCTGTTCCTCTGCTGCTCTTTGAAGCCGGAGACGCGCTACCTGCTGGAAAATATGATGTGTGGGCGTTTCGCTTTTACAGTCGGGAAATTAGCCTGGGATTTTTGTTAACAGCGATGTAAAGTACAGGCTGTTCCCTTAATCGCCTGTGCTGTGATTAAAAAGATGAAAACACTAGAGCCGCGTGATGATGATGAAGGACACCAGAGTTAGGAGCTGCTCCTGTTGTTTACTGAATAATACAAGACACTTTCCATTATCTGGCCTTCAACTGTGAGAGGAAACAGAAGCTGCTGCTGAACGCTGCCTGAGAGATGAATGCTGCATATTCAGATTAAAGAGCTGATCTGCGACTGTGGGAAACACCATCATCATCTTCATCTTCATCTGACGGACGGTTAGAATGGAGACTTTAGTGTTTTCAGAAGCCGTCTACATTTCCAGGAGGCAATAACAGGACAAATAGAGACACCAAATCAAATGATGCTCAAGTGTGATGGCTGTGTGGATAACGCTGCTCGATTCAGCCCGCAGGCCGTTTTACATGTTAATGTGTTTATGCTGAAGTGAGGAGACGGAGCCAGCACAGATAAACACAGATGTGGAGAAGGAATGACTAATTTAAGGAGCAGATTTCAGGATGCAGCATTCATTAATACATTAAAAACAAAGCAGAAGCACAGCTGTTGCTGAATAACAGCAGCAAACTTCGTCTCCGCTGGTCAGAAAGCGCAGTATTGGGCCGTCTGCAGTGTCTGGTGTGGGCGACGGCTGATTGAGCCTCAGTTCTCCTTCTCTTTGTTTGTAACAGCGCGGTGGGAGGCGAAAACGCTCAAAATGTCAACTTCAAAATTCCCAGGGAATCCGACACCTACGGCGGTCTGTAATCCAGGTTATTACCAGCCTTCACTCCCACATATGCGGATCATTTCTCCTCTGGCATCAGTACAAATGTCTGCCTTTGAATATGGAGAGGAATAAAATATAGCGGAGCAGAAGTGCGGAGGGACGGTCGGGGTGTAAAGGTGATTTGTGTGTGTGTTGTAAATTCTGCTGCAGGAACACACTTTAGCCCTGCGCATCAGGCTGGATTAAAGGAACACAGGGATATTTGGGGTGTCAACAGACGTCGCCTTCATTATCTCATGACTTGCGCTCTTGTACATTTCTAGATCACGTCCGCCTACTGAACACTTGATGTCTTTTGTTTGCGTGCACAAACAAGATGAGATAAACAAAGCGGTTTTCTTTCTTCTCTTGTCAGACACAGACGGCAGCGCCGCAGCCATGCTCCACCGTAAACCTGCTATTCTGGATGAAGCTTCACTATCAGTCCTCGACTTACACGAGCAACTGAAACGCTTCACAGAGACGCCGCTGTCTGTTTCTGACTGAGAACACATCAGGAGAACACAGGTACACATCAGCCGTCACAACTGAACTGGCTGCAAATACAGACAGCAGGTCCGGGTCCTGAGGTGAGGACACAATTACAGGACAGCGGTTTCTGAGACGGGCACTTCTGAGAGAGAACTAAAGCACATGGAGGTAGATATCATTAAATATTTCAGCCCCTGCTGGTAGATGCCAGAACTGCATCATTTAGACCTAAATGAAATCTTCCTCCAGTGTTGGCCATTGATTCTGTATTCTGGCCTGACTGTAATGACAAGGCATTGTTTTGACAATCTATATCAGTCCCAAAGCTCATTTTGTTCAAGAGTTCCTGTGCTGCTGACGGGGAGACCTGAAGGAGAACCGCTCTGAATCTACAGCACATCATAAAAACAAGCTGGAGAATACTTCAAGAAAATGTCCATTCCAACACACTGCTGATGTTAAACACACTATCAACAGGGCTCAGAGAGCTGCTGCTTAACATATAATGAGCCAAAAACATATTAATCACTCCAATACAGATATACAGATCCAACAGCTCAACATTATTAGTGTAGTGTTGTGACACTTAAGAGTCACAGAGCACACCGCTCGCTGTATATATATGTGTGTGTGTGTGTGTGTGTGTGTGTGTGTGTGTGTGTGTGTGTGTGTGTGTTGTATATATGATGAAAAATAAAAAGTGTTTTCACAATAGTTTCTTTAGCTCTGTCCAAACACAATTATCCTGCTCATGAAACTCTTCAGCAGTCGGCTGGACAGAGTTCAGCATTCAGCATCCTCAAGGGCGAATAAAGGTGACATGCATCCCATAATAACCCAGCACATACAGCCCAGAATAACCCCAGCAAACACAGCCCATAATGACCCAGCACATACAGCCCATAATGGCCCAGCAAACACACTGATGCAGCAGCACATGTTAAACACGGGTCTCCCGTAGCTGTGTGTGATCAGCTGCAGTTCTCCCGCACACACACACACACACACACAGGCGCGCGCGCGTACACACTCTCACTCTCACACACACTCTCTCTCTCTCTCTCTCTCTCTCTCTCTCTCTCTCTCTCTGAAGAGCAGAAATAAGGACGTCCTTCTTTTGCCTGGAAACCGGAGATCAGTCAGTCAGAGGAGCGCAGAGCCGCAGTCCCGGTGCAGCGCCGTTATCTACACTCCCCGGTTCTCCAGCCACTGAATCCGCACGGCAGGTAATTATCCGCGGTGTGTGTGTGTGTGTGTGTGTGTGTGTGTGTGTGTGTGTGTGTGTGTGTGTGTGTGTGTGTGTTCGGGATGAACGGGAGCTGTCCGCCGGTGTCGGTGCTGAATCCGCCTCGGTGAGGGGCAGAGACTGGTGTGTCGGTAATAACGGGAACACTCAGTAAAGCGGCTGATTTTAGACGCAAGGAGACTCTCACACTGAGCTGGACTCCTGCATCACACACGCACATACACACTCACACACTCACTCCGGTTACCCGATCAGACCCAGAAGTTTCCGCTCAGACTGACGGACGCGTCCGCGCACCGCATCTCAGTGTTCCCGCGTTCAGTCGGTAATCCCCCGGTCAGAATGATCCTCAAACGCGTTTCTCCGGTGGTGCTGCGGTAACGCGGCCGTTCTGCAGGACAGACACGCAGATCACCTTCAGGCTCGCGCTGAAATAACGCGGTGTTTCTCCGGTGAAGGTTAAAGCCCCGCAGCACCGAGCAGCCCGCCGGTAACCGGCACTGACCTTTACTGTCCTTCACGGGTCGTAGATGCACAATCATTAGTGTGTGTGTGCTCGACCTCACTGTAATTACCGCCTGTAATGATGATTCTGTGTGTGTGTGTGTGTGTGTGTGTGTGTGTGTGTGTGTGTGTGTGTGTGTGTGTGTGTGTGTGTGTGTGTGTGTGTGTGTGTGTGTGACTGAAAGCCTTCATGTGTGACAGCAGAAATACCCGAACAGCACAGCACAAAGCCCCTTTACTGACTGCAGCAGCACATCAGTGAGGGTCATGAGCAGGAAACTGCAGAAACACACTTCTCCTTCAGCTCGGTGATTAATGTGTGTGTGTGTGTGTGTGTGTGTGTGTGTGTGTGTGTGTGTGTGTGTGTGTGTGTGTGTGTGTGTGTGTGTGTGTGTGTTTCCCGTTGCAGACCCAACACACGGACGACTGAAGAGCTGAAGCTGAATGTAAGATCTGGTTGAAGAAGGCAGGAATAAAAGCCATCATCATGAATTTTGTAATGAAGCAGGCGTTGGGAGGTAGGGTTAATATTGTTTACTTCTCCAAACATCACACACACACACACACACACACACACACGTTGCTATAGCTGGTTTACAGGGACTCTCCTCAGTGTATTCTTACAGTAAAATTCATGATTTATACGTGGTAACCCCTGACCGGCGCTCACAGCTCAGCTGCGGCAGATTCTGAGGGTCAACACACAACACACATGTGTCTTTAAGAGTTCTGAATTACAAGGACATCTGTCATGAGCTCATAAACCACTGTAATAGAGGTCATACACATGTCATTATACAATAAACTGTCCTTGTAAACCAGCACACACACACACACACACACACACACACACACAGGGATGAGCACCGTGAGTGTGTTGGCTCTGTTTAATCAGTCTGATGGTCGTCAGTAGTGCTGTGGTTCTGGTCAGTTCTGCTCTCGGCTGGCTCCTCTGAGGCTGACAGTGGGCCGAGCGCCGCTTCATTACCTGAGCTATATAAAGGTGCGCAGGATCGCTTTCATTACCCGCCGGCGGTCTGCTGCCCGTCAGCTGCTGCCCGCTCCACTTGCCCACCGGTGGAGGAGAAGAGTGAAAAACACTGATCTGAGGAGGAGGAGGAGCTTACTATGAGGAGAGCAGAGCGGCTTCATGTCTGACACACACACACACACACACACACACACACACACACACACACACACACACACGCCGCTGCTGGGTCAGATATATGGGCTTATTTCAGTTTTGAACAGATTTTCTGATGTTGGTGTGAAGCTGTGGTTCTGCTGATGTTCTGGTTCTGGTTGGTCCAGACTCAGGGGTCCGCTCCTGATGCTGTGAGCTGCTCAGATTATTCTCCTGCTCTTGTTATGGGTTCTGCCAGAATACACACTTCCATCATATGATGTCCAGGGCCGCGTGATGTCCTCGTGCCGTGTGTGCTGCTCTTCTGTCTGAAAAGCTTCGTGTTTTATTCCTCTTTAAAGGTTTTCTGAGAAGCCCAGCTCTGATTGGTCAGTAACGTGTCAAAGGCTCCGCCCTCATTACCATATTCATGTTTCAGCTCTCAGTGCTCCGCCTGTGGTGAATACGGCAGCACATGTTGAATCCTAAATTATATATCAAATGATAAAATGAGGCGATGCGGTGGTGCAGTAGGTAGTGCTGTCGCCTCACAGCAAGAAGGGTTGCTGGTTCGAGTCCCGGCTGGGTCAGTTGGTGTTTCTGTGTGGAGTTTGCATGTTCTCCCCGTGTTGGTGTGGGTTTCCTCCGGGTGCTCCGGTTTCCCCCACAGTCCAAACACATGCGCTATAGGGGAATTGATCAACTAAACTGGCCGTAGTGTATGTGTGTGTGTGTGTGTGTGTATGGGGTGTTTCCCAGTGATGGGTTGCAGCTGGAAGAGCATCCGCTGCGTAAAACATATGGATAAGTTGGCGGTTCATTCCGCTGTGGTGACCCCTGATTAATAAAGGGATTAAGCCAATTTACTCTGTACGTTTTTTCCAATGCAAAAAATTCTGATTTTGGTGACCCTTCTGAAAATGCTCAGACAGCACGATATACTATTTGCACAGCCATTTGAAAACTACAGTAAAGTTAGACATCACTGCCATTTAGTTGAGTGTCTGAGTACAATACACTGAATATGTATGTTTCACATGTTTTACTGCATTTGCTCTTTACAATTCTAATTTATTCACAGCATTGTGCAAAAGAATAAATACACACCCTTTTTACAACAAACAACTTCCTTTGGGTAGAAGCTGTGCACAACTGTAAACAACATTGCAGTACAGATTGGAACTGAACCTACAAACATACACAGGTCTGTAATACATTCATCAAATTGTTCAATTTAGAAGAAATTTTCAGTAAAAAAAAAAAGATTTAAAGTTTCTAAATAAAATGAGCTTGACAGATTTTGCAACTAGTTCAACATTTTTGTATGTAATGACTCAAGTAATGAAATGAGGACTATTGTTTTATATGGAATCTAAAAAGAAAAAGAATGAATGAATGATAAAATGAATTAAAATGTGTGCAGGGCAGCCAATCACAGTGCAGTATGCAAATGAAGCAGGACAGGAAGCTGAGCGCACCTGATGATGGACAGATGATGTGTTCACTCTCACTCTTCAGTGCTGTGTTACTCTGGCCGGTGTGTGTGTGTGTGTGTGTGTGTGTGTGTGTGTGTGTGTGTGTGTGTGTGTGTGTGTGTGTGTGTGTGTGTGTGTGTGTGTGTGTGTGTTTCTGCTGATCCATCCAGTCAATCTGCTGATCTCCGTTTGTGTTCGACACACTCCGCACGCGGTTCTGGCCCACATTAGGTAATAAAGCAGAGAGTGAGGGAATAACGGCCTGCGGGAGAGAGATACAGCAGCGGGTCAGAGAGCTAAAGCTGGAGCTCACGCATGTGGGAATGAGCACGCTACTGTAGAGAAACACAGGGGTACACTCACACATACACACATGCACAAGCACACATACAAAAACATCAGCACATACACACACACGCACACCCATTTATACGCACACATACACACATGCACACACAACCACATGCACACACACATACGCACACATACACACACACAAATACATTAGCACACACACGCACACACACACTTACACATACACTTGTACATGCACACATGCACACATACACACACATACAAAAACATCAGCACATACACACACACGCACACTCACACTTACGCACACATACACACATGCACACCCACAAATACATCAGCGCACGCACACACACACACACACACGCACACATACACACATGCACACACACACAATTACATCAGCGCACAGACACACACATGCACATGCACACAACTACATCAACACACACACACACACGCTCACATACACACACGCATACATGCACACGCACACACACACAACTATATCAACACACACGCACACATACACACACACTTACACATACACACATGCACAAGCACACATACACACACATGCAAAAACATCAGCACATACACACACACGCACACTCACACTTACGCACACATACACACATCCACACACAACCACATGCACACACACATACGTACACATACACACATGCACACACACAAATACATCAGCGCACACACACACACACACACGCACACACACACACATGCACACACACACAATTACATCAGTGCACAGACACACACATGCACATGCACACAACTACATCAACACACACACACGCTCACATACACACACGCATGCATACACACGCACACACACACACAACTGCATCAACATACACACACGCACACATACACACACGCATGCATACACACACACACACACACTGAACAAGTTTTTGGGACATTGAGAATCTGCCTCAGCTGTACTGTGAGGGTTGGGTTAGGATTGGGTTAAGGGTGGGTTGGTTTAGGGTTGGGTTAGGGGTGGGTTGGTTTAGGGTTGGGTTAGGGGTGGGTTAGGGTTGGGTTATAATAATAATTCCCTTCATTTATATAGCTTTTCTAGACACTCAAAGCGCTTTACAGAGATTTGGGGGGAATCTCCTCATCCACCACCAGTGTGCAGCATCCACCTGGATGATGCGATGGCAGCCATTTTGCGCCAGACCGCACACCACACACCAGCTGATTGGTGGAGAGGAGACAGAGTGATGAAGCCAATTATGGTATGGGGATGGTTAGGAGGCCATGATGGACAGTCCATGACAGGCCAGTGGGCAGATTTGGCCAGGATGCCCTAGGACATCCTGGGATTTTTAATGACCACAGAGAGTCAGGACCTCGGTTTAACGTCTCATCCGAAAGACGGCGCTCCCCGTCACTGTACTGGGGCATCAGGACTCACACAGACCGCAGGTAGGGCGCCCCCTGCTAGCCTCACTAACACCACTTCCGGCAGTAACCTTTCCAAAGCTTTCCCATGTGGTCTCCCATCCAGGTACTGACCGGGCACAGCCCTGCTTAGCTTCAGTGGGCGACCATGTGAGAGTTGCAGAGTTTGCAGAGTTGGGTTAGGGTTGGGTTAGGGGTGGGTTAGGCTTGGGTTAGGGGTGGGTTGGGTTAGGGGTGGGTTAGGCTTGGGTTAGGGGTGGGTTGGGTTAGGGTTGGGTTAGGGTTGACAGTTTTTGCTGTATAATAGACATGATGGCGATGGAGAGTCGCTGTACAGCAGAGGCGTCACACTCAGCTCCTATGGTAATCCTGATTAACCCTGATTAAACACACCTGATCAAACTAATGGAGTCCCTCAGGTGTGTTTGAGGCCCACGGGTAATGTCTGGTCCACAGGATATTGATTGGCCGATGTGTTCAGCAGCTCAACAGAAATGTCTGCGATTGGTCAGATTGGTCCTTGATGTAGTCGTTTCACCCAGCGTTCACACGACAGCAGATTAAAGCCTCGTCTATCAGCTGAGCTGCAGATATATGAGCGATCGCTCTGCTGATGGAGCCGCTGACTGACGATGCTTTCAAACACTCGTACACACTCTCACAGAAGCCGCTTTTCCACTATCGTGCTGAACCATTCCATTCCGTGCCAAACCAGGCCAGACAGCACGAATACGGTTTCATTTTCCACTGTCGTGCTGCAGCAGAGCTCTTTGAATCATTACACAAAATGCATCAGCAGTTGCCTTGGTAACATGTAAACGGCTGCCTTTGTTCAATTAAATTGAAATAATATCTGAAATTTTATCATGTTCATGTGTAAAAGCGAAAGCAACTGCGTGACTAATCACTGTTATGCCGCTTTCTTATATAGGGTGCTAAGTATACGCTTATTTCACGCGATTTTTGGCCTTTTTGCCTTTATTAGATAGGACAATATTTAGACAGGAAGCGAAGTTGGAGACAGAGAGAGGGGGGTAGGGTAGGGAAATGTCCTCGTGCCGGGATTCGAACTCGGGACGCCCTGACGTGCTATTGGACCATATGTCGGCGCGCTATCCACTAGGCTATTGCGCCGACGGTGTAAACATCACTTTAATATCATTCCGTTCAGTTTCATTTAAACAATTAAAAGCATATTATGCATCAAACAACATCACAATCTCTTTAAGAGTGATACGCTTAAGTGTCCTCCTAGACTTCAGTCCAGGGCAGCAGGTAAACACCGTGGGGACGCTTCCCTGCTTCAGCCTATGTAACCCGGTGAGTGATAAAACACTGCAGTCCTCTGTAGCACATCTTCGTGTTGTCTTTAACAGTGTTGTCCCGGTACTGAAGTTTTAAAAACGTCAATTTCCCGCTAACATTTACGCGCCGCTGAGCGCGCTCATAAACACCGCTGATTTGCCGTAGTGTTCACCAGTGCTCAACAGAATGACTGTGAAGGTTATCAGCTTCCTGCTCTTCACAGATTGAAAACACACATAGACGGATATTGGAGCGTTTTAAAGTCGTGAAGATCAGTCGATTCATCAGCGGATCGCTCGTCTGTGTTTGCACTCAGTAAACAGCGGTGAGGTGAACTGATGACCTTCACAGCCAATCAGAGTGATTTCTGTTGAGCACGTGAACACAATGGCCAATCAGCTCTGTTTAAGAACTCCATGATCAGTGTGTTAAATGTTCACGAGAAATGGGCGTTTTTTATATTTCATTACGGAAATTTTGTATCGTGACTAGTCGAATATAGTGAAAGACTCAGTTCATTAACTTGAGTTTGATGAATGGCATCTAAAATGTGTGTTTGGGAAAGAAAACGTTAGCTAAGTAGTGCCATTTCCCTTAACTTAGCTGAAAATGAGGTCAAATATACATGTCCCCAAATGTCCAACTTATTGAACTGAATCGTATAATGGCCTATAGCTAAATGATGAAAATTGCTCATTTTATTTTTATAAAACATTTGTCAAGACATATTGATATTTTTTGAGTAAAAACAATGCCGGCATTTAAGAATCCATATTTATTTTATTTATTCATTCTTTGACTTGTTTATCTGTGCATTTATAGGCTATAATTTAAATCCAACACAATCATCAGTACCTTGGACAGTGCCACTCCGTAAAGCTTTCATGCAAAGTCCAAAAAACTAAAGAAAGATTAGACTTTCTCCGGTGACGGGCAACATCACAACATGCTGTAACCGTCTTTCAGGTGGTATAGCTGGCATTAAATTACAAATCAAGCATGCTGCAGTCTGGTCTTTCAATTAAAAAGTGCAATTATGTCCTCGTTGTTCAAGGAGTCTGCAAGTTCGTGTTCCATGGATATAGCGATGCTGTTGATCTTAAGCGTGTCTTTATTCGATGCGCAGCAGGTAAAAAAGGTTTTTCAGCAGTGCATGTACTCGTTGGTAAAGTTCTCACATGGATCAGAGCGAGTTTTGTGCTACCAAATACAGCACTGCATGCAATAAACTCACATTCAGTCAGGCGAAATAAACCTCTCTGCCCATGACGTCAATCAAATTAATGAAGCTCAAGCCACGAGTAAAACAACAGGCTATTTTATTATTTTAAGATTTTAGATGAGGGGTTCGTAATTATACCAATCACGGTTAACTATATTCAAGTCAATGCAATAATAACTTTGATAAATAAAATATGTTGGTAAGAATGTGGTGGGCCAGTGACCCCCTTCTCCGCCAGAGACTGCTCTGTGGTTTTAAAACCCTTTTTAAACTGTATGGTTTAGACCTGTATCAGTTTATGTTAAATGTAGTGTAGTTTACTTGTGGATGTCTGATGACTAGCGCACTTCCACTGAGCCAGCTGTGGTAGCTTGGCAACAGAGCCGCGACGTCAACACAGAATCTGTCGGCACAGCTCAGCACGGTTATCTAACCGTGCAGACAATTCCAGGCCGAGAATGGTTTGTAATCGTGCCGCGCCATTCCAGGCTCAGTGGAGACACAACCGTAACCGTACCGAAGTGTTCTTAGAACGGTTTGGCACGATAGTGGAAAAGCAGCTAGAGACTTCAGACGCTGCGTATCAGTGACATCACATCAGCCAATAGTGTTCTGCTCTTCATGATGGCTCCGCCCTCAACATTTCATTGGCTATGATTTGGGGGCGGGACCGAGCTGTTGTCAGATTGTGTAGTGTGTGTGGATCATTTATGCAGTGTAGTGTAGTGTGAACAGCACAGTGGTTTACAGACACAGAGTGAAGTCCTGCAGTGTGAAGAGCTCCTCCATCTGCAGATGATCACAGTTATGGAGAGGGAACAGGTGGAGGAGTGTTGGAGAACTCCGCAGAACTCACACCACTGCTGTAAACCATGTACGCAGGTGTGTGTGCGTTTAGGGTTAGGATTATGGCCTATTGGTCAGGGAGTTGAACCTGTAATCAAAGGTTGCAGGTTTGATTGTGGGTCCCAGCACTGAAGATGCGAAGTGAATGATGTGTCTGCAGTGTAGGAGCTTAGTTTCTCAGCACGTGCTGTGTGTGTGTGTGTGTGTGTGTGTGTGTGTGTGTGTGTGTGTGTGTGTGTGTGTGTGTGTGTCAGGAGTGTTTAGATCTGCATTGATGCTGTAATCTGAGGCCTGCAGCCGGAGCCGCACCTGCAGCCGCTGCTCTGAGCCTGATATGAGCGCCTCAGTGGGACATTCGGCCAGATTCAGTGGACACTGAGGACAGACTCGCCGTACACGGGTTGAAACTGCAGTAATTGAGCAAACACAGCGTCTCTGAGCCGTTCATCATGATCATGATGAGAAACAGCAGAAATACGAGTGAAACCCGTCAGAGCACACACACATCAGCATTAGCAGACTTTTATATAACAATAACACACAAGAGTTAGCCTAGCTCACAGTGGCCTGCTGAGGACTCTCTGAAGACGGACTGGTTAAATGCCCAGACCTGTAGGATCATCCACAGCGGAGTGTAAAGGGCGTCGCACACCACATGCGTGATTGGGGGCGTGCTGCGTCGCACCATGCAGCACCGTGCATTAAGAATTCTACACATAGGTTTATATCAGGGTACGCACACTGGCGACGCAAGTCAGTGGCTGTGCGCGGCGCCCAGCTACAACTCAGGACACTGTTCATATTTCTGCAGCACCACAGAGCCCCATACGAAGAGTTTCATCTCAAATAACATGCGGATGTGGGCGTCTGGTGTGTGATACCTCCAACTGTCATGTGCACGCCGTGTCGCGGCGCTGAGCGGATTATCCGGTGTGCGACCTGCTTAAGAGTCAGTCTGACAGGTGAAAATGCTAATATCTGCCAAAAATAATAATAATAATAATAATAATAATAAGATCAGCACTGCTGGATGAACACCTGAATGTCCTGTAGAGACGAGCACACAGAGGACAGAGATGCAGGATTCACACTGCTCTAGTGTTCAGCAGGTAATGTTGGTTACTTTCCTGTTTCTGAACATTAAATTATTCAGAACCGCTTGAATATCTGAGAAGGAAAAGCAGAACATTCACAGAGCGATCCTGAAATCCTGCATCAGCTTCAACAGCACAGCGGGAGAGAGAGATCAGGAGGAGCTGAGCTGAGGAGACTGTGACCTTCACACCCGCTCTATCACTCTCTCTCTCTCTCTCTCTCTATCTCTCTATCTATCTCTCAGTCGAGCTCTCTCTCCTTCAGACTCGCTCTATCACTCTATCGTTCTCTCTATCTCAGACTCGCTCTATCGCTCTCTTCACCCCCCCCCCCCCCCCCCTCCCTCCATCTCTGGGTCAGCAGATGAACACATGGCAGGTTCTCCAGCTCCAGGTTTCTGGCTCAGAGCTGCAGGGTCTACATGTGTGCAATGGCCCTTTCAGTACCACACAGAGAAAACACCTGCCACCGACACACACACACACACACACACACACACACACACACACACACACACACACACACACACACACACACACACACACGCACCAATATATGCATCAAACTGACACTGTTCTCAGTTCAATGAGGGTGTCAGTGTGTGTCAACATGTCAGTTCACGATCAATGCACTTTAATTGGCCAGCAAGAGACACACACACACACACACACACACACACACACAGGCTCTGTCCTCAGGATGACCGCGGGTCAGGGATCTGCTCAAGCTGCACTCAGTCATGTGTGTTATGAATGTGTGAGTCAGGGTTTGGATGCGCTCGCTCCGCCGGGTGCCAGATCCTCACATAAAACTGCACTTCACACAAGCTAACCATCCAGCTGAAATGATCTTCATTAGCTAGCAGGTTTTTCTGAACTCATTTACTACAACTAACATCTATTTTTCAGCACTTTAATAAAGCTGTTCGTGTGATGGTGAGGATTTAGAGGTCCAGATCCACAGTGAGGAGAGACAGATGAAGTATGAAGTTAAATATGAAGCTACAGTTCTGGAAGCGCTCTCCGCTATCTTCATTAGCATGTTCATCAGTGGCACACATCATTACATTTCTTTTCTTTTCGACTTAGTCCCTTTATTAATCAGGGGTCGCCACAGCGGAATGAACCACCAACTTATCCAGCATATGTTTTACACAGCGAATGCCCTTCCAGCTGCAACCCAGTACTGGGAAACACGCATACACACACACACACACACACACACTCCTACACTATGGCCAGTTTAGTTGATCAATTCCCCTATAGCGCATGTGTTTGGACTGTGGAGGAAACCGGAGCACCCGGAGGAAACCCACACCAACACGGGGAGAACATGCAAACTCCACACAGAAACACCAACTGACCCAGCCGAGACTCGAACCAGAGACCTTCTTGCTGTGAGGTGATCGTGCTACCCACTGCACCACCATGATACCCCACAGATCATTACATCTCTGCTCATACAGTGATATAATGCTGATCATCAGCTGTTTATGCAGAGCTTTATCCACACTTACAAGCACCCTATTAGGCAAGGCTGTACTAACACACACACACACACACACACACACACACACGCAGACAGAAGCGGCGTATTACAGTATAAACAGTGCTGTAGACTCACAGCTGTATTACAGGAGCTGAATTCTGTCTGACAGAAGAGTAAATGTCAGCTCATTAGACAGATTATTGTCAATAATCATCACCGTCATCATAAACTATTGACAATCTCATATTGATCAAACATTTCCCCGTCTCTGCTGAGCTGAAGATTGGTGATCAGACGGAAATGAGGTTTTTCAACCCCAAATCAGAAACAGTCAGTGTGGAGAACGCAGATAACAGGAGAAAGAAGTGATTTCCAGATGTACTCTGACTTGTGTTTCACTGCAGACAATACAGCACTCATTATTAATGTGTTCCTCCTGATATATTTAATAAACATGTTCCAGTTTTAGTATCAGTAAAGCGTTTCCCACTGTGTAATGTTGCCTTTCCTCTTCACAACACTTAAAGACGTTTAGGGACTGAAGACAGCAGGTGATGAAGTGTTTCAGGGGTGATTCTGTCCCATTATTCCTACAAGTCTTCAGGTGGCCAACAGTACGGGGTCTCCGGTGTCACATTTTGTGCTTAAAAATGCGCCACACATTCTCTATTGGAGACAGGTCGGGACTGCAGGCAGGCCAGTCCAGTACCTGTCTCCTCTTCCTCTGCAGCAGGACTCTGTAATGTGAGCTGAATGTGGTTCTGCATCATCTTGTTGAACTCTGCAGGGCGTCTCTGGAGAAGAAGGCAGCATATTGTGCTCCAGAATCTCTCTGTACTGTTCAGCATTAATGGAGCATCACAGAAGGGCAGGTTACCTTTACCAAGGGCACCGACACAACCCCAGACCATGACAGACCCTGGCGCCTGGACTTGTTGCTGGTAACAGTCTGGATGATCCTTTTCTTCTGTGGTCCGAAGCACACGGAGTCCATTTCTCCCCAAAACACCTGAAACACTGCTTCATCTGAGCACAGTACACGTCTCCACTGTGTGATGCTCCATCCCAGATGCCTCCGAGCCCAGAGAAAACGACAACGCTTCTGGACACTGTTAACATAGGGCTTCCTTTTGGCACAGTACAGGTTTGACTGGCGTTTGTGCTTGACAAAGGTTTACCGCAGTAGTCCTGAGCCCATGTGCTGATCTGGCTTATAGATGAATGAGAATTCTTGATGCAGCGCCCCCTGAGGGCTCGGAGGTCACGGTTGTTCAGCTTAGGCTTGCGCTCTTGTCCTTTACGCACTGAAACTCCTCCAGATTCCTTCAATCTTCAATGATGTTCTGCACTGTTGAAGGTGAAATATCCACATGTCTTTCTCTCTTTCTCTGAGGAACATTGTGTTTACACATCTCACTCATTTTCTCTCCTATTTGTTGGTAAACTGGCGATCCTCGGCCCATCTCTGCTCCTAGAGGACTAGACCTTTCTCAATGCTGCTTTTGTACCAAATCATAATCACAATCACAAACCTGTGGACATCACCTGTGTCACATCACATCATTAAGGCTGATTTATACTTCTGTGTCAAGGGTACGTGTATGCTACGGCACAGCCTACGCATGGACACATAGCCCTCGCCATGGCCGTCGCTGACGCGCAGCTCTCAACAAAATGTACAATCTACAAGTCGCAACGACGCGTAGCGCAAGCTCTGTGATCGGTCGGCTTGGTAGCGCCGGCGAGTGTGGGTGAGACCGAGAGCCGTGCGTGTCTGTTGGAGTGAGTGTTTACAAGTGTGGAGTCCCGTGAAGGAGCTCCGGATGAAAAGTTTTGTTTTGTGTTTACCTTATGATTAAAGTTGTTGCACGTCTGCCGGTTCCCGCCTCAAAATGAGCGAGTTTGAGCCACTTGTACATTAAGGAAGTGTTTAGCGAAACAAAACACCAGCGAAGAAACTCGACACAGAGGACCATCAACACCTACTGCCAGCTAGCGTTTCGGAAGGGTTACTGCAGTGGAACACAAACAGCGCGCAGAAGTATAAATGCCCGACAACGCGCAAGACATGCACCGTATAAACCAGGCTTTATTCAGCAGTTTACCTGATTACTGCCCTAAACACCAGGTAAATCACTAAATTTAAGAGTGCTACTCCTTCATTATTGTAGAAAGGCAAATATATGTACATTTATATATAGCTGTAGTTATTAATTCATCTGAGCTCTTCCTCTGCTGGTGTTCCTCCCGGTGGCAGACAGGGTTATCAGCTGATCTGGGAACAGTCTCTCCATCCCACAGCTCTTCAGTGAACATTAGTAAAGTCTGTCAGCGTGAGATAAACTTCACCATGTCCTTGTTTTAAGATGGTTTTTAGCTCCACGCCTGAAGACATCTGACCTCATTTTTGATAAATTCAGGTAAAGAAATGAATTCAGCCCAATAAACGCTCTCTCCAGAATTAAAGGCGCTCTACATAAACTCCCACAGTAATGAGCGGCAGTGATCTCCTAATAATGCTCTCATCACGATACATTATATAAAGGAACCTCGAGAAGTATAAATAGTGTGTGTACGTCAGCGTTAGATAAGCTGGTGTCGGGGTCTCCGAGCTGCTATCCGGCATCCCTGCGGGAGAATCACCGATCTGGACGCTTCGCCGCTTGTCTTGAACACACTCCAGAACTCAGCACCAAACCCTGGACACCGCTCGCATAATCCTGCAGTGAATCCTGAAGAGTCACACACACACACACACACACACACTATACTGGGTGTGGGTATGAGTGTGTGTGCTGTTTCTGTGGTAAACAGGAACAGTATAATGTCATGAGGGTCTACAGCACTGAGGTGGTCTATAAGGACCTGTCTTATGTCCTCGTGAATCAAAACACTTAAAAAACATATTTAATGTAAGCGTTTCCATATTTAATGTGCTATTATATTCAGATTTCACCACAGCTGTGCTGTGAGTGTTGGGTAAGGGGTAGAGATGGGCCATATAATGAGCTGTTTTTACTGTTTAAAATACATTACACCTATGAACGTGTGTGTGTGTGTGTGTGTGTGTGTGTGTGTGTGTGTGTGTGTGTGTGTGTGTGTGTGTGTGTGTGTGTGTGTGCTCTGTGCAGCAATAACAGCAGGTTATGTGATCACACTCTTTGATGCGATGTCTATTTCAGCCTCATTACCATAGAAATGAAGTCAGTTCCTCCAGCAGAACAGAATCGCAGTCAAACTCCATGGAAACACAGTTGCGCATCCTGAATAACGGCGGACAAACGTCTGTCAGGACACTCACGGATGGTCATTTGCTCTGGATTCTGTCTGTGAATCAAATCATGTGTATAATTATTGATAATGCTCAATACTGGAGAGATCATGACAATCCTGGAGAAGAGAGAGAGATGCTGATCTTAGCTGTGCTTCATTAAACAGGAGAGCAGGATACATTCATATGATGGTATATTTATATGATGGATATGTTCCTGCTCAGCTTTAGCCCAGTGCTCAGCGGCTGCCTCGTCCAGATAACAGTACAGTAACACCACAGCAGTAGAGTGTCCAGCACACTGCAGTGTGTTCAATGACCACACAATCACACCATAGCGTTCCCACACAGTTTAACTGGACACACACAGTGACATGCTCTAATCGGCCGGTCATGACTGCATTTCTTACTGCTATTGGACCTCAGAGCTGTGTTTGATATTAATGATCATAGCATTCACCTGGGGCCTGTTTCAGTAAGGAGGTTCAACCAACTCGGAGTTTAAACTTGAACTCTGAGTTGATTTTTTATTGAGTTTTGGCTTTCAGAACAGCTGATCTGAGTTAGGTCAGTCGAGTCTGAGTAGACCAACTCAGAGTTAAGCGCACACCGCGACTATAAAGGCATTATCAATGGAGCGCAGATATCACAAGTCACCATGGCAACATCTATAAAAAAAGAGAGATCAGCATTTCTGTCTCCAGCTGAACCTGATGTGCTCATGCAGAGTAACAGCAAAAATGAGCAGATATTAATACAGCAACACCACTGCATCAGGGAAACAGAGTTAGCGTGGGAAAACAGCTGCTCATCATGCGTAAGGTTACAGTGAAATATTTAAGTATAATAAAATAGTAATGTAATGTGTGACGTTTATTGACTTTTCACTTGATAAAGTGGGAAATTGGCCGTAATGTTGAAGTTATTTCAGATGTAATTACATTAAATGACATACAATAGGCTCCTGCATAGTGTCTACTACACATCTGACTACACACGACTGCAGATAACCTGAGCTCAATGTTCAGTGGACATGTTTAATTTAACACTTTTACACACGCTGATCAGTTTACGTGAACATTTCTACAGTTGAGTTTCAATAGATGTGAAAGTGCACGTGTGTGTGTGTGTGTTTCTGCCTTTATTATTGATCAGGTGTAGAAGCTGATATGACATTAAGAATGTAAACAGCACTAACAAATAGTGTATAGAGAGAGTAATAATCCCATTAATCTAGTTACAGCACATATCCCTGTCCAAGCTCAGTCAATTTACGATAATTATTATTAAACAAGGACAAGCCATTCTCGTGACTGTGTTCGCTGTGTGACTGAAATATAGGCAATAGCTGTGTTTCCATCCAAAAATGTGAATTAAATTTATGTGCAAAACTGAAATATGGCATAAAAGACGAGTCGAAGAGAACAAAATTGACACTTCCTCATGAACTGAGGCCAAATATCAACAGTAAAAGCAGAATTTACTGTGGTAGGAGAAGCTGTGTCAATCTTTTCTTTATTTAATAAATGACTTTCACCTCAGAGGACAATACCCAAACACAATGATCACCTGGTGGTGTTTGAAACCATGAGACGCAGCGCGCAGGTGCTCTTGACAGCTCTGGAGGTCATTATTAATATAATAACACTAATATTGAAACGGTTTCTATGTTTTAGAATGACCAGAACAACATGTCGGATGTTCTACAGCAGGGATCATTAAACTTGTTCCTGGATGTCCGGTGTCCTGCAGAGTTTAACTCCAACCCTAATCAAACACACCTGAACAAGCTAATCAAGGTCTTACTAGGTATTGTAACTGGACCCAGGCAGGTGTGTTAAGGCAAGTTAGAGCTAAACCCTGCAGGGCACCGGACCTCCAGGAATGAGATTGGTGACCCCTGATCTACAGTGTGCTCAGCCTGCTGGTTTGTCCATTCACACACATTTTCATCATCACATGATCTCTTATAACACAATCACATGACCTTTTTTAATGCGCATAGTGGAATTTGTTCAGTAAATGTGTTTCCATCATAGCGTATCTTTTCGTATTGAATAAAAAGTTTATCCTACTCAGCTATGTGCATACATTTTTATGCGCATTTTCAACATTTATGTGCATCTTGGCGTTTCCATTCACCGTTTTTATCCGCATCTCCAAAATGAGGATTGAAATAGGTGGGTGGAGGTATAAGGCTAAGGCCAGAAATACTGCTTCATCTTTAAAAAAGGGCAGGAGACCGACAGAAACTCAGAGTTTAGAGAATACACCTGCTCCTGACCAGGTTAGGTTAAGGTCTCTTCCAGGAACAGGCTTGACTATACTCTGCTTCTCGAGTTTGACAAAGCTGCCATTTTGAAACAGAATACCCAGAGTTTCTCTCATTTTCTCAGAGTTTCCACCTAACCTCTGTTCTGAATTGAGGGAGAATGATGTTGTTATTACTGTGGGGTTCCACATGGCTCAGTTCTCGGTCCTTTGCTATTTCCACATTATATAAGCTCACTGCTTAAGTTTATATGGGATGCCAAAATGCCTAAAATAATGACTCACTTAAAATCATGCTTATTTTCTAACTGGTTCATATAAAACTTCTCCATATTGTGAAAAAGCATCTCAGAGGTGTTGACACTCGTCAGGATGTCGATCTACAAATGTGTAGAGTTGTGTCGGAGCATTAATGTAGGAAGCCAGTGAGAATACTCTGAGGATAATAAGCGTGTGTTTCTCTCAGAGTTTATAACGTCACACATCACTAATATCCAGTGTGTGAATCTCCAGCCGATCGCGTCGCTCTCCATCTGTCAGGGAAACTCCAAACCCTTCTGGAAACTTACATCCCTAAAAGCAGACGGGCTGAACGCCACAGCGGCGAGAATCCACTGAACATTGTGATGATAGCTCGCTATATTTGGCTTCTCGTCTGCTGGCAGGTGGATCACTTCAATAAACCCTAAAAACACTACAGCAGCTCCAATCCCTCAGGCTCTGCTGTCTGCGCATGCTTACACTGCAAATAAATAAATACATGCTCATTCATTCATTTTCATTCAGCTTAGTCCCTGATTTATTAGGGGGGACCACAGCGGAATGAACTGCCAACTACTCTGGCATATGTTTTACCCAGCCCTTCCAGCCGCACCCCAACACTGGGAAACACCCATACACACTCATTCACACACACACTCCTACACTACGGCCAGTTTAGTTGATCAATTCCCCTATAGCGCATGTGTTTGGACTGTGGAGGAAACCGGAGCACCCGGAGGAAACCCACGCCAACACGGGGAGAACATGCAAACTCCACACAGAAACACCAACTGACCCAGCCGAGGCTCGAACCAGCGACCTTCTTGCTGTGAGGCGATGATGCTACCCACTGGGCCACTGTGATGCCCCATAAATGATATTTGTTTTTATTTTTTTATTATTATATAAGTGTGTATTTTTATATATTTGCTTATTATTTTAATGCATTCCTCTTCAAAAGCCTTGAATTAAATCCTGAAGCTCAGAAAAATGAAAAATGTTCTATTCAGCTGCGCTTCCCACTTCTTCACACCCTTACGCTGGCCTTAGACTCCCACTGAAATCTATTCCTGGAGAAACAGAGAGAGAGGGGGGATAAAGAGAGAAAGAAAGAGAGAGAGAGAGAGAGAGAGAGAGAGAGACAGAGAGAGAGAGAGATAAAGAGAGTCTTCTTTTAGCAGATGCATGTGTGCGTGTGAGAGAGTGAGCAAGTGTGTACGAGTGAGTGTGTGTTTGTGAGTGTGTGTGTGAGTGTGTGTGTGAGTGTGTGTGTGTGTGTGTGTGTGTGTGTGTGTGTGTGTGTGTGTGTGTGTGTGTGTGTGTGTGTGTGTGTGTGTGTGTGTGTGTGATGGATCCGCACTCCCGTGACTGCGCTGCAGAGTTATGGCCTACAGTGAGCCAGTGCAGGATCATCCATCACCGTGAGTCTCCCTGCGCTCTATAACGGCTGGTGTTGGTGATAATAGCAGCGGCTCAGAGCTTCAGGGTCTCCTGCTTTTAACACATTTTAAAGTCTTCATGAAGGTCAAACAGTTTCTGCCGCACACTTTTGCATTTAGAGGTACTGTGGGTCAAAAACACCCAATCTAGAGTTACATCGTCTTTAAAATGTTCTTGCTTATAAATCTAAAGTCTTGAGTCTGGAGCTGCAGTGGTGTGGAGGTGGACATCCGAGATAAAGACAAGCGTGGGCGACTGGAGAGACTCCTGTGACCCTTCACACTGTACAAACAAAACAGAGAAAACCACACACACACACACACACACACACACACACACACACACCAGCACTGTGACACACACACAAATCAGCACTGTGAGACACACACACACACACACACACACACACACACACACACACACACACACCAGCACTGTGACACACACACAAATCAGCACTGTGAGACACACACACACACACACACACACACGAGTGGGTTTGGGCTTAATCTCTATCATTTTAGACAGGTCGGGCCGGGCTGGGGCTCGGGCTTGCGCAGTAAATGAACAGTCATGTGATGCATTTGGATTAGCGTGAGAAAGTAATCAAATCATTTGTTACAACATTAAAATCCATCCCTGCAGAGGTGAAACAAATGATGACGGAGACGTCAAAAAGAGTCAATTTAGACTGCGGTGAGGCCGGCCGCCAGCTCAATAAGAACGGTCATTCTAGCCACCAATGTGTTTCAGCAGTCGCTCATACACTGTGTATTACGGTACAGCAGCAATGTACAGCAAGCTGAGAGGGAACATGACGAGGTCACTCGCTATATTGAAACTGCTTCTTGGCTGGTGGAAGATGAACAAACAATCCTACACAAAACATGCTAGATTAGCCAGATCAGTATATGCACAAAAACACATGCCATAATCTTGGTGAGTAAAGGATTTTCAAATTATAACTAAATATTAATTAAACTATAAATAATAGTGTAGACAGAGTATTCACCTTATTCTCTGCGTACGAGCGGGCGCAGCCATTTGAATCATTTTGGCTCGAGACTTCCGGTCTCATTCACTTCCATTCATTTT
Organism: Danio kyathit; assembly: GCA_903798195.1. Classification (NCBI taxonomy): domain Eukaryota; kingdom Metazoa; phylum Chordata; class Actinopteri; order Cypriniformes; family Danionidae; genus Danio; species Danio kyathit. Next base: position 55,704,133 of record LR812523.1, on the reverse strand, counting down.
TAGACGTTTAAAACAGCTCGTTCTGCTGCTTGATGTTGTAAACTGAGGTTTTCTTATTATATTATTCTATTTTGTCTGTATAATCATGCAAACACTTGATTGTAGAGCGAGTAGTTTGACCGTTTTCAGCCGTTTATTATTCTTATCATTTCTCCCATAGGAAACTGAATCGGAAGTTCTAAAACAATCGCAAAAAACGAGCGCACTTCCACAGTGAAGAATAAGGTCAATACAGGCTAATGTTGGCATTATTCTTTTATTATTCAGCTTCGCCGTCACCTTATGAACCACCAACTTATCCAGCACATGTTTAACGCAGTGGATACCCATGTCTGGGAAACCATACACACTCATTCACTACGGACAATTTAGCCTACCCAATTCACCTGTACCACATGTCTGTGGACTGTGTGGGAAACCGGAGCACCTGGACGAAACCCGGAGGAGAACATGCAAACTCCACACAGAAATGCCAACTGACCCAGCCGGGACTCAAACCAGGGACCTTCCTGCTGTGGGGCGACAGCATTACCTACTGCGCCTCCGCGTCACCACCCGTCATCATTCAGAATTTATTTTAATTTAATTAGTAAGGAAAGACTTATTTTTATTGGTGTGTTGGCCAATCTAAAGGCTAAGTGTCTGTACCTACGCCTATTTAGAGTGCTGAGATGTTACAGAGGACTTCTTTTATTTCTTTGTTCCAACTTCTAAGTGGCCTAAAGCCTAAGCTTATTATGAATAAACTGTTAAAACACATATAAGCGACTCATTGATGAAAAAAGGCAAAAGAGCTGTGTGCAGGTGCACATTTGAATAATGTCGGGCTATAAGCCGGTCCAGGCTTTTAAAAAGCCATCAGTCAAAATGTACTTGTCGGGCTCTGGCCATATCGGGCCTAACTCTAATACAGGCCTGTCCAGGATTATAGAGATGAAAGGATGAGGAGAAATAGACTAACACAAGCAGAGATGGTGTTCACATTATAATGTGTTTCTGATATTCTGTCAATAATCAATAATGCAGCACTGATTGAGCACAGTGGCCGTGAGGGGCTGAAGCACACCAGCAGCTCCTCCAACACTGGAGATGTTCAGGGCTCTGCAGAGACTCAATCAGAGTTGAACATGTATACGGTCAGAGCTGGAGTGATGCGGTCATCTCTGTGTTCTAGAAGCTCTCTAGCAGCTGCAGATGGAGTGTGTTCATCAGGCCTACAGGACAACCACCTTTAATGCATTACAATAATCTAATGGAGAGGTCATGACAGCATGAATAAGCTTTTCCGCATCAGACATTGACAGCAGATGTGGAAGTTTGGCAACATTTATAAGATGAAGAAGTGCAGTTTTACAGACGCTGAAATCTGGCCTTCAGATGACAGGCTGCTATCAAACATCACCCCCAAACTACTGACTGAAGATGAGGACTGAACTGAGAGTCCATCACGGGTTAGACAGTGCTCTGGGGTTTTGTGTGTGAGGTTTTTGGGTCCAATAAGCAAGAGCTCAGTTTTATCTGAATTTTTAGTAAGAAGAAGTTATTAGTCATCCAGTTTAATATCAGCTGTACAATCTGTTCATTTGGTAAATTCATACAAGTTATCAGGTTGAGAGG
>LR812523.1:55573578-55698578 GCA_903798195.1 Danio kyathit | reverse complement strand
GGCACCAGACCTAATATTTATTCACCTGTACTGTATGTCGTAATGCTTACTGAAATATTTCTTTGTGTCGTGCACATGCAGACCTCTGGCTACCTCATTCGAAGGAAAGCACGGCAGTGTGCGCTACTGGGTTAAGGCTGAATTGCACAGGCCGTGGCTTCTGCCCATGAAGACCAAGAAAGAGTTCACTGTCTTTGAACACATCGACATCAACACTCCTCTTCTGCTGGTGAGCGTTTGCATCATTTGCATCCCTTTATTCAGCATAGGAGAATAACCATTATTTCGTATTCTAAAGTGTTGTTATTCTACTTTCACAGTCTCCCCAGGCAGGAACTAAAGAAAAGACTTTATGCTGCTGGTTTTGCACCTCAGGTCCAATTTCCTTAAGTGCCAAAATTGAACGAAAGGGTTATACTCCAGGTAACCTCCTTATAGTTTACATTTTCAGTATTTTACATCATACCAGGGTTGCTAATAACTGTTGTTTTGATAATTGTTTATTTTTTCTTTGATTTAACAGATTAAAACATTTTAAAATCTATTAATTGAAGTAACAGTTTTGTTATTCTGCTTTTTATGTTATAAAATAAGATCAAAAGGCATGGTTAAATATATACATTTGTGTTTTTAATTTTATTGCCAATTAGTACAGATCAAATATTACAGATTTATTACAGCCTTTATAGTTTATGGTACCTATAACAATACATTGTGTCTTCTCACAGGAGAGTCCATTCAGATCTTCGCTGAAATTGAAAACTGTTCCTCGCGTATGGTTGTGCCAAAGGCTGCCATTTACCAAACACAGACCTTCTTTGCCAAAGGGAAGATGAAGGAGATCAAGCAACTGGTGGCCAATATCCGAGGAGAGTCACTTTCTTCTGGCAAGACGGAGACATGGAATGGAAAGATGCTGAAGATTCCTCCTGTATCGCCCTCCATCCTGGACTGCAGTATCATAAGAGTGGAGTACTCACTTATGGTACTTATGGTTCCCTATCTTTTTTATAACATAAACAAAGATTTTAGTTTTGTTTTTTCTAGTCAGTTTCAAACAGCTGAAAGATCAGTTCCTTAAAGGGCTCCTACACACATGAAGCACTATGAATGATAATGAGATTATGCCAAGTTCTCCCCGAACATACTGATAAGAAGATCGGCTTTGAATATCTAATGAAATTCAGGTCATTGAGTGCTAATGACCTATTAACCCCACAAACCAATCTGTTACTGCTTTACTAGTGTAATGGTCAGGACCCATGATGATAACTTTAATGTCTAAATATTAGAGTTTACTGTTTCAATTCAGCGTTCAACTTGTTGATAAACTGAGAATGCTGAAAAGCCAACAAATTATTTAGTTTCTTGGCAGAGGCTGTTCTTCTAAATTGATTGGAAATTCTCTGGCACACAGGGTTGTCCCTACTCAATTAAATAGTATCCTTGTATTCTTTGACTGAATTGACTTATGTCATGACATATTAATAATCATCCAAATATCTAGTCTGTTACAAGTAAGAATATTTTGTCTACATGTTTTTAAGAGCTTTTCAGCACTTCAAAAACTCAAGGTGTATACCTATAAGTCTTAAATCTCATTCTGTTCTAATATCTTGTCAATTTCTAAAGAAAAAAACACCACTTTGTTTAAATTTGAGTACAGTTCTACAACGGTGATATATTAAAAATGTACATGTTTGTCTTTCATCATTCACATTTTTTTTCTTGTATTGACATAAATATTTTCAAACCAATTCACAATCGTCCAGTAGTTGCCAATGTCACTTTGTTACTTTTTTTAGTTTACACAGATAGATATCAGTTATGTCTCTCTCTCTCTCTCTCTCTCTCTCTCTCTCTCTCTCTCTCTCTCTCTCTCTCAATTCAATTCAATTCAATTCAATAGTTGCTTTATTGGCATGACAAATTTTACAAATGTATTGCCAAAGCATTTATAAAGTTTACATAAAAAAGTAACATGCATATATAATTAAAAAAAAAACAGCACACAATATAGTAGTAGTAAAAAAAAAAAGAATAAAATAATATTTATATATATTAATAATAATCTGAATATATATATATTATAATTAAATCAAATATAAATAATATATCATATTATTCAATATATCATATTTATGGTGGCTTGAGAAAATCATAACTTTCCGCCAGACTGTCATACAGACTTAAGTTTACGCTCATTTAACTCAGACTACCAATCTGCCAATCACTGATGACCTTTTAACTTGCTAGCCACACCCTAGCAACCACTTACGCCACCCTAGCAACTGTCCCATAGACTTCTATTGTAAAATAAAAATTAACAAACTGCCATTGACTTTACATTGGACATAGTAACAACATACCAATTCATACTAACAATATACTACTCCATACCAGAAACATACTAATCATACTAGCAACATGCTAATTTATACTAACAATATACTAATCCATAATGGAAACATACTAACAAACATACTAATCATACTAGCAAACATGCTAATTCATACTAAATTCATGCTAGCAGCATGCTAGTTTACACTAGAAACATGCTAGTGACATGCTAAATCATACTCAATGCTAACGACATGCTAATTTATGCTAGAAACATGGTAATTTGTGTTAGCAGCTGCCTAGCAACCACTCAGAACACCTTAACAAGCACCTAGCAACATCTTTTTAACCATCTAGAACACCCTAGCAACCGCCTAGCAATCACCCAGAACACATCTATATATTTTTTAATTTTTTTAACAGACTTGCACTTTTAAACCTGTTTTCAGATTTTTTTTGTAAATTAATACCCAGAAGTTTTTTCTGTGCTGACATTTCAGTGTGGATGCAAAGTTTAACATACCAGTTTCATATTACTGCACAATAAACGTTGTTTGCGTGAGCATTTGGATCTGTTTTTATAGTCATATTTATAAATCAACATTTACTTATTAAAATGATTAACCTAATATCCCAATATTTTGATCAACAGGTATATGTTGATATCCCAGGAGCGATGAATCTGTCTTTAAACCTGCCACTGGTGATTGGCACCATTCCTCTCCACCCCTTTGGCAGCCGTACGTCTTCTGTGAGCAGCCAGTGCAGCATGACCATGAGCTGGTTAGGCATGACCCTCCCTGAAAGGCCTGAAGGTAAGCAACATCTCTTTCATTCCACTTGTTTTTGAGGGATGTGTGAAGAATGATTCTGCATATACTATATGCAGGTCATATGATGGGATGCTTCTTAGATCACAGGTTAAGATTATAGACTGCTCTTCTAACTTGTTGCTTAGTGTACCTGTAAATAAATCATGAAATGCCCTATTTTTAATGTTATCAGACATTTTTGTTTTTATCTGAGACTATTTATGAATTATTTTTAAATGTGAAACCCTTCAAAAATGGTAGAATTCTTATCAAAAGTAAATCTCAGAATACTGTTTTAATTTTTAGATTATTTTATGTATTGTTGTCTTTTTATTGCTATAAACCTTTTTATTTAGAAAAGTATTATTTTTCAAATGTTTGAAAATTCTATTCGTTTTTTTCCATGAAATAGCCAGAGAAGCTGATTTGGCAAAAATAAATAAATAGAATAAAAACTCAAATCTCTCTCTTTCATTAAATAAAACAGCATTAGGGGTAGTTGAGCGCAGAGAAGAGACAGGTAACGTGGTTGGCATGACAACAGCATTAACATTGGTTTGTACTGTCCTCAGCTCCTCCAGCCTATGCAGAGGTGGTCACAGAAGAGCAGAGGCAGGGCTGTCTGGAACTTTCGCCAGGGCGGGAGAACTTTGATGGCCCGCTCTTCGCCTACATCCAGGAGTTTCGCTTTCCGCCCTCCCCCACCCTACTCTGAGGTAAGCTTTGAGTGCAGTTTTGGCAGCTAAGGCCCAGTTTGCAACCTGTATTAAGATGCTTTTTTTCTTGATCTGAGCAAAATTGGATTAAGGAGACTAATTATAATTCACATCAGGTGTTTATTGTGTCTATTGTTGTCCTCACTTCTATGACGAGGAAGGGTCTTTGGGTAGGTATTGGCAGGTATCTGAAGTCTTAGTTTACAAGAATAAAATCACATTAAATGAGTAGTCTACTTTATATAATGATAGATAATTGCTTTAAATTTTTCCAGTTAACTCCTATTAGGCCTTCACACCTTATTCTGTTTTATAGTTTTCATTTTCTTTATCTAAAATTAGCTTGACAAATATCTAAAGTAGGATAAAATACATGCTATGGATCAGGAATTGATCACTCGAAGAGATGATCATCCAAGACTTGCATTGTCCAAAGGTTTTGAGGCTTTAACTTGAGTCGCTGGATGTTGTTTTGAATAGAGTAATATTATTAAAATTACATTAAATGCTTATTTTATTTATAGTTCAAAAGTCTATTTTCCAGTCAAATATGCAGGCCCATTTATTTGTGCAAAAGGAAATATTTAAACATATTGGGCCCTATCATACACCCAGCTCAATAAAGCGCAAGATGTGTTTGGCGCAATTTGTTGCTATTTTCAGACCAGCGCAACCCTAATTTTCACGTTTTGCACCATGTTGTTTAAATAGCAAATCCATTTGTGCTACTTTGTGGACTTATGGGTGTGCTGGTCCACAAAGGAGGTGTGTTAAGGCGCATTGTTGGCACGTTGCTATTCTGAGAAACTGAAATAGACTACGCTGTTGACCAAGTAGTTAGTTAGTTACCAATTGCGTTAGTTATGTGCCTATGCAGGTTCATAAACTTAATACCCAAAGAACGTAGAGCAATACACAAATATCTTTACATATGAGAAACCAATTAACCAATTAAAATTATTATTTACTACATAGATATAAAAAACACTGCCTCCATGCCTTCATGTTCGAGGGGCTTTTTCAGTTTATTCATGACAACTTTTATTATAATATTATTAATAGTATTATTTATTATATGCATATTTTTGTTTTCATAAAAACTAGTTTAGGGCAACGCGGTGGCGCAGTAGGTAGTGCTGTCGCCTCACAGCAAGAAGGTCACTGGTTTGAGCCTCGGCTGGGTCAGTTGGCGTTTCTGTGTGGAGTTTTGCATGTTCTCCCTGCGTTCGCGTCGGTTTCCTCCGAGTGCTCCAGTTTCCCTCACAGTCCAAAGACATGCGGTACAGGTGAATTGGGTAGGCTAAAATTGTCTATAGTGTATAAGTGTGTATGGATGTTTCCCAGAGATGGGTTGCAGCTGGAAGGGCATCTGCTGCGTAAAACATATGCTGGATAAGTTGGCGAGTCATTCCACTGTGTCAACCCCAGATTAATAAAGGGACTAAGCCGAAAAGAAAATGAATAAAATGAATGAATGAAAAACTGGTTTAGATTTTTCCACCAGTCAGGTTTTGGAGACGTATGCATCACCATATGGGATAGAAGAATAGGATGTGTGTTTGAACTTAACTCAAGTTTATGACCACACTTCATTATTATTGTTGTTCATTTATTTGTTTGCTTGTAATTAAAACTCAAACAAATCTTTGCACTTAACAAACAAAATGACAGTTTTTTTTTACAATCGCTATGACATTTTTTTTTTAATACATTTAACAAGTTTGCTAAACTCTTAACGCACTAACACACCTAAAACACACAATTGGCAAAACAGTTATTTTCATGCTCAAAATCACACATTGTAAACTAAACCACAAAACTAATGTTCTAAATGCAATAATAAACTAACACAATACACCATGTCTAACAAAACCCTGCAAACATGTTTCAAAATCAAATAATTATTCAAAACACTAACACATGTTCTCTTCCAACAGGAACATTTAGTCAATCATAACACATTGGCAAAAAAAAAACACTATCATCAGCTGACATTACAGAAACAGCATTATTTTATGAGTCAGGTCTGCCCTTATATTTGAAGACTCTCTGCATTTTTGTGTTGTTGGGTTTAGTAAAATGCATGCATTTTGTTTCTTTTGCTGCATAAATTAAGTACAAAAAAATGAACGACCATCTCAGAGTAGCTTTATAAAATGTACAGTTTATGTAAAAAAAAAAATATATATAATACAGACACAGAATTGCTGCAGTACAGTCTTTATTACAAAAGGACATCATTGCAAGATATACAAACAGAAAAAACACTGGAATTATATAAAAAAAAGCAAAGTATCTTCTATTCTGCCCTGTCTTCTGAATTTGCCAGCTTCTTAGTCTCTGGCCCGGCACGGTAACTGTGGCCCTTTAGCCTATTATGTTTCTCATGATAGTTGAAGTTGAAACTGACCTCGTCAACATAGATAATTTCATGTGGGACTTAATTGGCCTCCAACTCCATGATTCTCTTAAAGTAATTAGACGCAGTGTATGTAAATGCTGTACTGTACTGTATATCTACTGTATGTACTAATGAACTCCAGGTTTATAGAGTAGTTTACTGCAAAACACACTGTGTATAGTAAAGTAATGACCGTATTGCATAACCTTACCTAGACGTATTGGTGACATAGTTTTTTGATACGCTGACTGTTCCTATCAATGTGATTGGAAAAATCTTAACACATGAGTGTGGTTTCTAAATGAAAATCAGCAGTGATATTCATATAATTCATAATGTGAATTGAAACACACACACACACACACACACACACATATATATATTTAGGAAACTTTTTAAATGTATTGAAAAAACTGTCATAGCCATTGTAAAAAAAACTGTAAATATGTAGGCTAATGGATGTCTTCAGTGGAGTGTGTACAAAACTGTATCCTTATCCATGAAAGTAAAGAGGCCATATAGAGGAGGCTCATTCTTTATCCTCGCGCTGCAGATGGTCTGTTAAACTGTTTTCTCGCTAGTGAAGAGTTTCAGTTTTTCCATTTAGTTTTTTCACTTACAAAGTCTGCATTGTAAATGGCAAATGCGCCATGGCCCGACGCAACTGACTCTTAAAAGTAATGTGAAATCAGTCTCCGATTGGTTTAATGCACGTTATGCTCAAAACACACCCATAACTCATAAAGAAAATAAGGACAACCCTCTTAGACCACATGCCGTGGCGCAAACCATATTTTTCCATCCTTAAAATAGCAAAAATGGATTCGGACAGTCCCTTAATGCTTTTGCGCCATGCACTTTAGACTTTGCGCCTAGATCATTAATATAAAGCCCATTGAGCCTGGTAAGAGATCATTCTACTTTGTAATCTTCAAGCAATCCGTTAAATGCATGCTCCAAACATTTCACACCTGTACTTCGCATTATCTACTTGTGATCAGATAAGCGAAATTGCATATTGATACACACTGAACAGGGCATAAAATATTGTTATTTTGAACAGGGAGCAGCAGTGTTGATATGCATTCATCTCACAGCCACTGTTTCACTGTTTCCCTCTCTATCAGATTGATCCACACCCAGATCAAGCCACATCAACTGCGGAGCAGAGGCTCGACACCTGCCCATCACGCTGAAAAATGCATGGCATGAGTCCAAAGCAGTTGGGCTTTATGATCTTTCACTTTTGTTTATCTCCCGATGACCGTGATTGCTCGCTCTGCTGTCACCACCGAGAGAAAACAAACCTCTATGGGAAAATCCAGAAATAAGGGCGCAGGAAGTCACTGGCAATTTACCCGACCCAGAGATTCAACCCCCGTGGATGGTACATGCCCTGTCGGACTAACCCTGCTGAGCTTTGTCAAAGTAGTCGATTTTCTCACACTTTTCAGTAAAAGTTGACAAAGAATACGCAGACCTTGTCCGAGATCTGAAGACAAATGCAAGAAAAAGCAGCCATTGGCAGAACAGCCGAGAGAAACGCATCATCTATAGTTTTGGACTTCTTTTTGCACAAGTTTCCTCGCTTGAGTTTGAAAATCACTCATTGTTTTGTTGTTTTCAGCCTCTTGGAGTGAGCCTATAAGAAGTTTTGCTTGAGCTGCACAACTTGCAAACAGCGGATGGATTTCGAGGGAAAAAAAACGGACTGACGTAATGCACTGATCTGGTTTAAGCTCTGTAGTTTTCATTGATCGTCGATAATCTGCTCTTGCTGTCTGAAAGCTCTTGCGACGTTGCCTGGCCAACATGAGTGTGGCTTTTGTTTTCCATTCTCCTGTTCACATGGACTTTATTTTGGGTTCTAAATGTAGAATGCCTTTAAGCCAAACATGTTTGCTTGGTGTTAAATTTGTTGCACATGTTGTTTGGTGGAAAAGCAACACTCTGTTCTTGCCGCTCATGTGCGCGATCGGAACAGAAAAGATAAAACAGGGTGGGGTTCAGGCAGGCTGCCTGGAGAGTCTGTTGCCTTTCTGTGTAGCGTTAGCAGTGCAGGCTTGGAGATTGCACTGCCTGAAAAAAAAAGCACTCAGTCTCAGGTGATCTTCTCACTTGCCAAATGGTGAAAACAAAACAAACAAAAAAAAGTGTAGATTACATTTCAGTTGCACTCTTTAAGTTCAAGTAAGGAACTATAGAAGGAAAATCAGATTCCATATTGACAAACTGATTCAATAAAGACAGGAGATATGCACAAAGATTGAGAAGGCAGCTTTCAAAGACTTCTAACATTCCCTTTTTGTCCTGCTACACCAGCAGACTTACATCAGCTTAAATGTTTCTTCAGACCAGTGAAGCCAGAAATGACTCTGATGAAGGCACAAATGCTTAAAGCAAGCGAAAAAAAAGAGGACTCTGGATCTTGAAGTTGAAATGAGTTGTACATTTGTTTTAAAAACTCATTTGACTAAATGTAGTTAGGCTCTGAAATTTCTTGGCCCTCATTAAGCACTTTTTTACTATGTCTGGATGAGGTCTGGAGAAAGTTTGGCATTTAAACATTTAGATAAGTAGTGTTTAGATTTGTAGTCCTAGTATACATAGACTAATGATTCAGCATTTCGTTAGTGGCCTTGATGGAGAACTGATCTTAACATGATTTATCATTTATTTTATCCTCACTAATCATTATCCTGTCGTCTTTTACTCCTAGAGTTACTGTTTAGTTCAAAAGGACAAAAAGGGAAAACCAAAAAGTCCTTTAAAGCAAGCATTGATTATGACTAAAAAGAAAGAGTTTTAGTTTTTAGTTATGGGTTCTGATGAATACCGTTGGACATTCAATGTTTGTTTTCCACACAAACAATCTAATATAGATCTTCTCGTCACCATTATTATGGGAACAATAGCTGTAGCACAGCTAAGAGAAAAAAAAGACTGAAGAAATGATTACGAAAATAATCTTCTCTGTTGTGTTTTATAGTTGAAACACAATTGGCCACTAAAGAAAGAATAAGCTTCAACACAAAAAGGAAAGTGCTTCTTTTTGTGGTTGGTCAATAACACTATAGTCTAACGCTTGGCCTTCTGTGTAGTCCAGTGTTAAAGCTAACCTCTTGACTCTGTCAGGAAACACCATAGTGGAAATATGGTTTGTTTTAGAAATTAAGTGCAATAGTTTATTTGGTCTCAGTTGTATAATTTGTTTTATTTCATTGTGATTTAATTTCAGCGATCGTTATGAACATAAAATAATGACTGAAATATGTGTTCATAATGGTTTAAATTTTTGTCTTTGTTCTTCATTGGAAATAAACAAAAAATCCTTAAATTCTGTTGTGCTTTATTTAAAGCAGATTTCACTTAACAATGATGATATTGGTGCTGCACATTTTAAACTTCAAGACCTCTTTTATGTTATATACAGTTAAAATCAGAATTATTAAAGCCCCTTTGAATTATTTTGTTCTTTTTTTAAATATTTCCCAAATGATGTTTAAAGGTGCAGTATGTAAGTTTGACACCCAGTGGTTGAACTGGGTATTGCACTCCTAGATCAAATAAAAACACGCGTGGGATGCCAGAGATTGAGTACAGGAGCGAGTGATTTAAACACAGGAGCGAGTGATTTAAACCGTGTTCTAAATAAAATCAACGACACGCGGTAGAAGGAATTATGTTCCATATTAAAAGGAGTTTTAGTTCTAACCAACACCTCGAATTGAGATATTAGAAACGGTTTCTATTTCTCACAGCTCAACATGTGAAACCTATGACAGTGCACCTCAGGTAAGCCTTGTGTGTTTTATTCAGTGCTAAGTGCTAACAATGTGAGTTTGAATGGATTCTAAACCTTACCGTTTCGTGAGTGAGTGCATATTCTGTGCTTCTGAAAGGCTGTATTTACATTTTTGTCGTGTTTCCTCTGGTGCTAAGAGTCAAACTGCTGTTTGCGTGTTGTTAGGACACGAGATTACAATGTAATCTGCTCACCTAATGTTTACGTTCGTAATATTTATATCATTTGCTAATTAATAACCTTATGTGGAACTGAATCTGTCTCATTTCGACGTCTGATACTGTCCATTTCGGTCACGGGCGCATGCTTTCAGAGCCTTTCTGAATGAATGAATGAAATGCGCTGTTTTCCAACAAGGCAACCCGGAGTGCTGAATTATAATTGGCTAAACTGGCATTCTGCAGGTTAACTTTACCTAAACAAAGAAAGCGTTCCGGCACGGAAAAAACATTTTCAAAGCAGAATATCTGACTTCAGCATTGTTTTTCAGTTAAACAAGTATGTTCACTTGGGATGTTTCTTAAATATCTGCAAACATATTATGGTATTTTTATGCTTTAGAAGAATCAAAAACTTACATACAGCACCTTTAAGAGCAAGGAAATTTTCACAGTATGTCTGATAATATTTATTCTTCTGGAGAAAGTCTTATTTGTCTTATTTCAGCTAGATTCAATTAAATTAAAAGTTAATTTTTAAAAAAAAAAAACATTTTAAGGTCAATAATATTAGCCCCTTTAAGCTATATTTTACAGATTGTCTACAGAACAAACCATCGTTATACAATAACTTGCTTGATTACCCTAACCTGCCTAGTTAACCTAAATAACCTAGTTAAGCCTTTAAATGTCACTTTAATTTGTATAGAAGTGTCTTGAAAAACATCTAGTAAAATATTATTTGCTGTCATCATGGCAAAGATAAAACAGTTATTAGAAATAAGTTATTAACCCTCTACTGCACGGTGTTACCATACGGCAACATGATACTTATGTTCATTTCCCAGCCACTGTTTCTTTAAGACCAATATTTTTTGTTGGAAAGAGAAGACCTTAGTGTAACCAATGATGTGCTTTGGTTAAGTCACATGACATGCTGTGTTTTTCTGTAGCGCGATATCTGACAGACTGGTGTTTATTGTGAGTAGTTGCTAAATGCAAATGTAAACGTCAATAAAAACAAAGGATCAAATTATGTCAGATCCACAAAAAAATTTGAAACATCATGTCTAGTAAGTTAGGATGACATATTCACTACTCAATTTTTTTTAATCAACTCAGTTTTTTTGTAAATCGATCAAATGTGTGTGTTGCCAAATGGCAACACTGTCCAATAGTGGAACCGGCAATATTGCAATGGGCTAGTTAGCTAGCAAGGTCAGCTGTAAACTTTTAAGTTGTAACCATAACAACATGAAAGCTAGTAATATAATGTTGATTAGTTGTATGTTAATGACATTTGCATTATGGATAAAATCTTGTTTTAATGACAATATAACTTTTGAATAGATATGAATGCAGGGAACAGTGTATTAGCGAGCACCACCATGTTCTATGGTAAGTGAAACAAGAAAAGGACAGAACTGGCTCTTCCTGCAGATAAAAGTGAGGATGAGATGGGTTTTGGTGACCATGACAATGACGCAGACTGGACATTTTATAGAGACAGTTCAGGTAAGTTAACTCAGAGGTAGATAAGACAGGCATAGTATAATATATAAATATTGTTAACTAGTAGCTACATTATTCTGATGCATCTGGATATAATAGACTTGTTATTTATTTGTTATAATATTTACTGGGGAAAAGATTTATATGTATACATGATAATACAATATACGGTTTGTTTTTATATAATATTCAGCAAAAAATAATGGAATAAATGAAAGCTGTTGGAATATGAGTTGTTGGAAAGGTGTTATTTATAAGTTCTGTGTTAAAGCTTATAATACTGCAACACCACTTAAATCATTTCAAACAACAAAATTATTAATTATAAGAAAAGTTTTAAATTTGAAATTTCTAAGTTAGATCCACTGTTTGACGTTGTTGCCATATGGCAACATATCATAAAGTACCTTAAAAAAAGAAAATTTTCCAATTTTTTTTATTTTACACCACTTCAAGTTAAGCCATTTTAAGAAAAGAAAAAGTCAAATATATATATATATTTGTTTATATAGATTTATCATAATGCGTGCGGTAGATGGTTAAAAACTATTATGTTTACAAATGTGTTGAAAAAAAAAACCTCTTTGTTAAACAGAAATTGGGGGGAAAAATAAACAGGGGAGCTAATAATTCAGGGGGGTTAATAATTTTGCCTTCAACTGTATGGAAAAGTTTAAAATGACATTCTTGCTAGTCACTTGCCAACAACAGCGCCCCCACAGGCCGTCCTTGTATTTACACTACAGGAGCCAGAATTCAACAACCTGCAGTTTTCTAAATTTTGAGGTCACTGCTTAGTCTTGTTTGAAGTCGTCCTGACAAGATTAACAGAGCATTTTTATGCACATTTAATGATATACATATATTATGAAGCAATATTCCTCCTGGTTACTACTTGTTACGCCCGTCTGGCTCGGAGGATGAATAGGCCTAAACATTCATTCATTTTCTTTCCGGCTTAGTCCCTTTATTAATTAGGGGTCGCCACAGCGGAATGAACCACCATCTTATCCATATCCTTATTCCAGCCACAACCCAACACTGGGAAACAACCACACACTCTACGGCCAATTTAGCTTACCCAATTCACCTGTACCGCATTTCTTTGGACTGAGGGGGAAACCGGAGCACCCGGAGGAAACCCACGGCAACACGGAGAACATGTAAACACACAGAAATGCCAACTGACCCAGCCGGGGCTCGAACCAGCGACTTTCTTGCTGTGAGGCAATTGTGCTTCCCACTGCGGCACCGTGCTGCCCCAAGAGCTAAACATAATTCTGATAACCCAACACTTTTTAAGATAGTTGCTGCTATAGATCAACACAGACAACAGACGTGGAAAAGTGGTTCTCTTTACGTATTTACAATAAAGATAAAAAAAATTATATTTAATCATCCAAAGTATATTTATAAACTTCTACAATAAATGCAAAATAAGCAAACAAATCAATTGAAACAAACCTGATAGAGGGAAGGAAAATAAGCGATGCCAAATCAAAGAAAATAACAAATTAAACATCCGCTAACTAAACCCTCCCCACCTCTAAATAACTAAAGAGAAATCTGAAAACAGAAAAAAAAACATCTTCGGCATCACACACCCCTCACCAGGGTGTCCGTGGGGTCTTAAAAAGTATTAAAATGTCTTAAATTTCAAAAAGAAATTTTAGGCCTTAAAATCACTGAAATATTGTGCTGTGGGTCTTAAATCATTTTAAACTGGTCTTAATTTTCCTATGTCCAAGTAAAGCTACCCTATCGGGCTGACACCCAATCACCAATCTTAAAACTTTTTTTGTTTATATTCAAGTTTTTATTGCAAAAAGTTCTACTTACTGGTGGTGATTTTCTTAATTATCTGATAATACCTGTTTTACCGGCAGCAAATCTTTCCAATTTTCACAGATTTTTTTCTGGAATAGCTACAACTACTTTTTTCATATTTTGAAAGACCAGATATATACCACATGTGTGTCTAAAACATAATTGTATGTATTTTCAGTATATAATCATTTAAAAAAAATGAACAAAAAATTAACAGAAACATCACAGTAACAGAGTTGTTAAATAATGAATTTACTATGTGTACCCTAAACATTTTCTAAAATTAATGGAAGAATATATTCTTGACTCAACTTCCAGAGTTTCCTGCGAGAGGAAGTGACATCACTTCAAGCAAGTCACATACTTTTTCTATTTACAGACTGTAATGCCTTTTTATAACTGATATGACACAAAATGAGTACTTTTATTATTAAAATTACATTCATTCATTCATTTTCTTTTCGGCTTAGTCCCTTTATTAATCTGGGGTTGCCACAGCGGAATGAACTGCCAACTTATCCAGCATGTTTTTACGCAGCAGATGCCCTTCCAGCCGCAACCCATCTCTGGGAAACATCCACACAAACACTCTTTAACACTCAATTTTTCAAGAGTTCACACTTAGCTGATGATTAATAATAAGCTTGTTTGGCATGCTGTCCCGGGAGAGAGCCCTGAGCTCATGAGATCCTCGAGCCCGGGGCTCCCTCCCGTTGCAAGGCAAGAGGGGAGATCGAGCTCAGGTAGATCTCGAGAACTCGCCCTTCGTAGTGTTGAAGAGCAGATAGTAGTTCTCTTTAACGAGATAGGTACTACATAGGGAGCAAGTCTATAAAGTTAATCAATCAAAATTTAGGTTGGGTGTTTTTAATCGGTGGGAGGAAACCGGAGGACCCGGAGAAAACCCACGTGAGCACGGGGAGAACATGCAAACTCTGCACAGAAAATGCCCGCTGGTTAGGTACAGCCTAGAACCATTGACACTCTTGCTGTGAGGCAACAGCGCTAAGCGCTGGGCCACCGTGTCACCCATCTAGAAAAGGGAAGGAGTAGGGGTGGAAGGGGGGGATTCTTCAAAGCGAAGATAGCGGTGATATGGAACCCGGGATATTTATAGTAGTTTAGGGATCATCTGATTGGTGCATATTGATTTGGATAATGTGGGTCCAGCTGCTAGCAATCATAAGCTCGTGATCCTCTCAAAATTAGTTTATAAATAAACTTCACTTCAAGAGTTCACACTTAGCTGATGATTAATTATAAAGCTTGTTTGGCGTGCTGTCCCCGGGAGAGAGCCCTGAGCTCATGAGATCCTCGAGCCCGGGGCTCCCTCCCGTTGCAAGGCGAGAGGGGAGATCGAGCTCAGGTAGATCTCGAGAACTCCCCAAAATGCCTTACAAAGCTCGGGACAGCAGCCGCGTATTGAAGAACCCCCCCAAATGCAGATGGAACAATGCCATATCCGGCTGCTGGATATAACGTTGATCGCTTAGGAAAAGAGAGGCTCCTGCGGGAGCGGCAAAAAGTAGACTCTTGCTGGAGTCTAAGCGGGGGCGTGGGAGGGGCGGGATTGACTCCTGCGGGAGTCGAAGCTCGGATACCTCCTGCGGGAGCGAGCTGGGGTGGGCGGAATTTTTTGCAGGGGTCTGGAAAAGTTTTTTGTCTGTGAAGACTCCTGCAAGAAGGGGTGTGAGGTGGGCTGGGGGGGCATGAACTCCTGCGGGAGTTGAAGCTCGTTTTAGTCACTCCTGCGGGAGTTAGAGCTGGAGATTGAGGGCCTAGCTGAAGAGGAAAGGGTGGCGGGTTAACTCGCCGAAATAAGATAGAGAAAAAAAGGGGGGCGGAGGATCTCGACGCCGGAAGGAAGAAAAGGAGAAGGGGAATCGTGCAAGCGCACGCATGCGGGCCTACGTGCATGCAGAGACACACACGCTCGGGCGCGCAATACGAGCTTACACACGTGTATGAATACACGTAATGCATATGCACGTTCCCGAACACACATACTCATACAAGCATGCGCATACGCCTGTATATGATTATATACAAGTGTATATGCATTCCTAGTGGCCATGGGGGGGGGCGGTGATGACTCCTGCAGGAGTCGAAGCTCGGGGTGACCCCTGCAGGGGTCAGAGCCATGCGGGGGGCATTTCTCCTGCCGGAGTCTGGGAAAGGGAGGGGGCGGTGAAGACTACGGCAGAAGGTGGCCGGGCGAGACTCCTGCGGGAGTCGAAGCTCGTTTTAGTCACTCCTGCGGGAGTTAGAGCTGAGGATTGAGGGCCTATGGGAAGAGATTAGTGAGGCGAGTTCACTCGCCGAAATTGAGCTAGAGACAAAATGGGGCGGAGAATCTTGACGCCGGAAGGAAGAAAAGAAGAAGGGGTATCATTCAGCGCACGCAAGCTAGCCTACGCACGTGGAAAGACACGCAGGCTAGGGCCTGCAATGCGTGCGCGCAACGCTCTCGCATACATGCGTACTTATACACGCATGCGTATACGCGAGCATATGAATATATATGCACACGTGTCTACGCATTCTTAAAGGCTGGGGGGGGGGCAGTGATGACTCCTGCGGGAGTCGAAGCTCGGAGTGACCCCTGCGGGGGTCAGAGCCATGGGGGGGCGGGAACCAGTAGGAGTTGGGAGACAGGAGGGGGCGGTGATGACTCCATCTGGGGTGTGATAGTGAAGGGGTTGGCCTGGGTTGGGCCTAAAGGACTCCTGCGGGAGTCGAAGCTCAGGATGGACCCCTGCGGGGGTCCGAGCTGTAGGGAGGGGAGGCAAGCTTTAGCAGAGCTTGGAAGCAGAAAGTACATGCAAGCATATACATAACATTCATACGTACAAAACTTAAGCATGCATACATACATACGCTCATGCGCAGACACACGCACGTGCCCGCATATGCGTCGCACGTACCTGTACCCGCACATGCGCGTTCATTCATACACATATACGCTCACGCGCACGCTAGTGCGCAGGCATTCACTCATACTCATATACTCACACGGGTGTGCATACGCACGCGCTCACTCTCCCACTTACTCCCGTACAGCAGGTGCGCACTTAGCTGGATAGTGCCATCTGTGCTTCTTTAAGGTGGAGTTGGCTGAGGTGAATGTAGGCTTTGAAGGCATCGGATGACCAGAGGCCTAAGGTCTGAATTTGGTGTGAGGAAAGACCTCTGTGTGCTAATGTGGTGACTGCGCCAATTCTAAATGAATGGCTAGAGTATAGTTCGAGGGAGAAGCCTGAAAGGCGGAGCACCTCTTTTAAGTGTTTTTGAAACCAACAACGAGTTACTGGACGGTTAACGTCATCAGTAAAGAGGGGGGCCAGGGGGTCAGAATCTTGAGCTCTCCTTAAGTGGAGGAATGCAAGAAGGGTTTGGAAGGTACGTGTGGGGGACGAAATGTTGAAAATATAAATAAAGTGCCCTTTCCCTGACTGATCTGGGGGGTATTCCAGAAAGCTGGGTTAATTTACCATCTGCTAAACCCTGAACTCTCGGTTGATTAACCCAAAACCTGCTTACCGTGAGTATGTCAGTTCCAAAACAGCTGATGAGAGTTAGTTCAATCAACCTCCTGAAGATAACCGCCGGTTAATGCGCGCGCACGGCACATACCTGAAGGCATTTTCAGTAGATCGCCGAATTCACGAGTCACCATAGAAAGTCACGGTGAGAAAAAAAGACAACGCACTTTACAGAGGGGGAGTTGGAGGTTTTAATGCTGGCGTATGAGGAATTAAGGCCGATTATAAAGAAAAAGCAATACACATCTGCATCAACGAAGGAAATAAATATAAGATAATAAATAGATAAAAAATAATAATGATAAGAGAAAATTCATTAGTTTAATAAATGACACATGCCACCCTCCCTTTATTGTAATGAAAAATTAAATGTAGGCTAACTTTAACATCCTTTTTGTGTATGTTGTGTAACCATTCATGCATTTAATTTCCTGCCATTCATTTTCTTAAGGCCACAATAATAGTGTATTGACTATAAGGCTTACAGAAATTGCTATTCTTCTGGAGCTAGAATAACTCTTTCCAAAGTCAAAATTAAACACAGACACATTCTTTTAAAAGGTAATATTTGATTACTGGAGCTGTATTAAACACTCTAGAATATTCTTTATGTCATGTAACTAACAGAAAGAAGGCTGAGGAGAAGTGGTTAATTTATTTGACCTTAAACCACACAGTCTATCACAGTTGTAATTGATTGTTGTCAGGTAAACTTAGATTCTTTGTATGTTTTTTGTTTTGCATGCAGACGAAGTTCCTTCTGCCTTAACTAACAAACAGTGTAAGAATTTGTCTGCACTTTTCCATATTTGAATTTCACTATTGTATCACAAAACAATCTGTTATTTATTTTATTTCTAAAGTAGCTGTATAAGGTACATCGTCAAAGACAAATAAAGTCACATGAGCATCACCTTAAGGTGAGAAATGTACAGGAAAAAAATGTTACATGTTGAAAGGTGTGTGTGTATAAAGCAATGTAAAAATCTAATCATTCATTTTATTTCAGGAAATAAAGAAACGAACAGTTCAGACCAAATTATTTAATTAATTTGACAAATCATTTCTCTTAGAACTCTTCCATCTCATTGGTCTGCTTGGGTCACTGAGGGTTCCTCTGGGTGGGGTGCAGGGTAGGGTGTCATCATATACAAAAAGGGTATCCTCTGTCCTCCAGCAAGTAACCAATGTAGTGGCCAGTAATGATTGAGGTGTATAATACAAATATAGTAAATAAAATAAAAAACATTGTGTAAATCAAATGTATCCTGTTGGAATGTGTGTCATAATGAAGACTCCCTGAAAATTCTGGTATCATGTACAGACCCTGGACATTTAGCCTCAACCAGATGATGAGGTGGGGTCATCACATATGAACTATTGTTAGTGGAAGCAGTAATGAGTTTAATAGTTGTAACACCAACAGATTAAGGACAGAAAATTAAGTTGTTAATATTAAAAATGATAAAAATGTTTCATATTATCAGTGTCCTTTATTGACTGATGGAAAGATTAATGCACCCAATAGCATTTGGAAACCCTGAAAAAAATTATATTAAAAAAATGTATCAAGGGTGTGTGTGTGCTGTGTGAATATATACATATGAACGACTACATCTTTAAATATGGATATATTTTCATAGAAAAGACAAAGCTGCCACTTATAATATTATATATAGGCTACAGAAAAAAAAATGTGAGGGGTGCAGAGAGAGAGAGGAAGAGAAAAAAAAATCTCTATGTGAGATTCGAACTCACTCTGCTGTGAGCACCGTTGTACTTTAGGGGCACACTGACCACTACACTATTGCCGCGCTCTGACACATTTGAGTAATCATAATCAGTAGTTTATGGCAGATGAACTGTACAAAAGTGTATAAAATAGTTCAGTGCCAGGCATACTGTACAGATGGACACGCTATTGCCACATTGTACAGTAAAATACCCTGACGCAAAAAACAAAGAGCTGCACTGAGCGGTATGTTACCCATGGTAAGCGCAGATCTGCGTTGCGATTTGTCACGTTTGATTTGAAAAGGTTTGTTAAATACATTAATGATTCTTTTGAAAAACGACAACGCTCATTCAAATATTTATTTGGTTATGAAAAGAACTATGCACTTATAACCCTCTCACGATGAAAAAAACTGTATATCTGTGCTTCTACGTTCATCAAAATTTTCATCTAAAGAGCATGCAATGCTCAGTAAACTCTCTGAAACAGACTAACTCTGGAACATAACCTGCTACCGAGCAGGTTATCTTCAGCGAGTAAGTTGCTATGGCTACTTACCATACCCCAGAAGTTACCTCCGATTTTGGAACCAAATCTGAGGTTATCCACTTACTTACTCTCAAACTTACCCGGGTATGTCACATAACCTGCTTTCTGGAATACCCCCCTGTTTTGCTGTGCTTGATGAAAAAGGCAATGGTTTCATCATTCTGCAGAGTTAGATCAGAATTGTAGGGTGGGTGGCGGGGTTAAATTTGGATGTAATGGCCATTTCTGAACACCTAAGGAAGCCGAATTTGTAGATACATACATACACATAAATATACATATGCATACGTAATATACACACACACACGCACACACACACACACACACACACACACACACACACACACACACACACACACACACACACACACACACACACACACACACACACACACACACGTATACGCATATACACATGAAGACAGGGTCGTGCTCGAGCCCTTAGTCTAGAGTATGGCATTAACTGGTTAGATAGAGGAGGGAGGTTAGATGAGAGTCAAAGGGAAGGAGTAAAGTGCTAGGAGGAAACAGCAGAAGCACTCAACGCTAGCAGGGAAAACAGAAAGATGAGGTGATAGATGAGGCTCTTGCAAGAGCCGAAGCTCTTGTTGACTCCTGCTGCAGTCGAAGCTCAGGTTAGGCCCCTGCCGGGGTCCTAGCTGTTGGGTGGGATGGTAAGCATAGCAGAGCTTGGAGACAGAAAGGTAGATACATACATGCATACATACATACATACATACATACATACATACATGCATACACGTACATACGCACGCACATACACACACATACGCACGCACGCACATACACACACACACACACACACACACACACACACACACACACACACACACACATACTCGCATCCATACATACTTGCAAGAGCCGAAGTTCTTGTTGACTCCTGAGGTAGTCTAGCTTAGGGTGATGTTAAGATGGAGGAAGGAGGTTAGGTGAGAGTCAAAGCAAGGAGTAAAAAGCTAGTAGGAAACAGCTAAAGCACTCAATGCTGTCAGGGGAAACAGAAATGTGAAGGGATAGGTGAGGCTCTTGCGAGAGCCGAAGCTCGTATTGACTCCTGCGGGAGCCATGAGTTTATGATGTTAAGGTGGAGGTGTCATTTCTGGAAACAGAGGGACCGGCGTTGGGTTGGGGTCTGCTTCTGGAGCCACTGACCAGATTTTCTGGAAAGAAAAACACGTCAGTTATTTGGTTTGGACATGGCACATATTCAGCAGACATGATAAATTGTTTTATAGTTGATGTCCATATGAGGCGTCTTAAAGTGGCGTTAAAGGTGGTGAATAGTAATGCCTTTATAATGCATTGTACTGTGGCTTCTTAATCTGTAATTATTAGATAGAATCCTTTGTTAAAGAGTTTGAGAGTTATACTGCTTATGGGACTAATACATGACATCTTGAAGGATGGGGCAGAGAACGGTCCAATCATAACGGGGTTGTCGATCTCTTTATAAGATGATTGTCAGCTCCGGGTTTTGCAGTAGCTTTAGAATGTATGTAGAGTGTAATAGGTTGGATGAGGGTCAGCTTCTGGTGCTGGCTGTCAAGACTCTGAATTGAGAAACAAGAGAGAATCAGAAATTAAATACAACAAGATACGTGTATGGCATACACAATGAATTGTTTCAGCTGATATCTATGCGAGGCGTCTTAATGAGGGCATGGGCAACTGTGAATGGAAGCGCCTTTTGTTAATGCATGGTACGATAGCTGCAATGCGAAGATGGTTGAGGTGGGCATTCAACCCCCCGCAGGAGGACAGATGGATGGACAGCTGAAGATATAGGGGGTGGCTTTTCTAGTGGTCCTGGGAGTGTTTCTAGAAGACCGAGTAGGTGAAGTGGTAGTGGAGTGAAGTTTGAATGTTTAAAATACAAATGTATCTAAACAGAGTCGATGGATGAAACGTTGCTCCATTCGTCAGGAATGTCCTCCCATTCATAGCAGTGAAGCGGGAAGTTTGTTCTTTGCCATTTACATCCAACCGACTTGCTATTATGAATTCACGTATGACACTAGTGTATGAACATTTGAGTCACTGGCATATTATAATTGGACTTCTGTGTTGAAAGTTTTCAATATCTGAGTAATAATCTTTGGAATTTATATGGCTATCAGATGTGGCAGAGTTTTTTTATTTTTTTTATTTTTTATTAATTAATTTATAAATAAATAAATAAATAATTTATTTATTATTATTTTATTTATTTAAACAAACTGCCAACATCAAATCCTGTGCTTAAAGACTATGTCACCCCTTAGTGTGAATGTTAGTTATGGACTTTACTTTAATCCATGAATAAATAACGTTCCGTTGGAATCCTAATGTGATTGAATTCACAAGCATAAGTCCATTCTTAACCTGACGAGAGAGAGGGCGGGACCGTCTCAAGTTTAAGCTCATTGGATAGTGGTGCTTCTCTTTCAGCTATTGGCTTGAAGGCGTGTCAATCAAGAGTGAAAATGCCTGGCGGCCATTTTGTAGAACAGGATGACAATTGTTATGACTGGAGATCAACGTGGAATATGCTGTGGACTAATATGCGGATTGAATTGCTTGGACCTATGCAGATGAATTACTTCATGCTATCAGAATGATATGGATCTGTAGACAGGCGGGAGGCTTTCAGAGGTGAGTTTTCTTTGGAAGTCATTCTATTCGCGCTAGTCTTTCAAGAATGTTTAGTCTTTGTTGGAGAGTGGTTATTTTCTGTGAGGCTTCCCTTGAAGTATGCAATATACACATTACCGCAGGTGCACCCCTATGAGAGCGGTGAGTTTGGCTTCATTGTAATGGCTGAAATTGCCAGTTTCTTGAGTTTAGGCGGAGTTTGTGGACTGTGATCTTGCTAGAGAATTAGGTTGAAGACACAGCGGATGCGTTGTGTGAGGCATTTAAGTGGAAGGTTTTGATGTTGCTGTTGAAGTTGTAGAATTTGTTGTTGGAGTTGTAGTCAGAGAGTATTTGTTTTTTGAAGTAGAAGTATTTGTTGTGTTGTTGTAGTAGCAGTAGCAGTTGATGCGAGCCGAGCTGTCTTCGAAGCAAAGATCTTTTTGTAGTTGCAGCAGCAGCATTAGCAGTAGCAGCATTAGCAGTAGCAGTAATATTACCAGCAGTAGTATTGGCAGCAGTAGTATTGGCAGCAGTAGTATTGGCAGCAGTAGTATTGGCATCAGTAGTATTGGCTGCAGCGAGCCAAGCTTCTTCAAAGCGAAGATAGCGGTGATAAGGAACCCGGGATATTTATAGTAGTTTAGGGATCATCTGATTGGTGCATGTTGATTTGGATAATGTGGGTCCAGCTGCTAGCAATCATAAGCACGTGATCCTCTCGAAATTAGTTTATAAATAAACTTCCCTTCTCACAATGCAAACAAATGAATAAAAACGTGCTGAATTTTCTCACAATGCAAACAAATGAACAAAAACGTGCTGCATTTTCTCACAATGCAAACAAATGAACAAAAACGTGCTGCATTTTCTCACAACGCAAACAAATGAATAAAACTTGTTGCATATTTTCACAACTCAAACAAATGAATACAAACATGCTACATTTACTTACAACGCAAACAAATGAATAAAAACGTGCTGCATTTTCTCACAATGCAAACAAATGAATAAAAATGTGCTGCATTTTCTCACAACGTAAATAAATGACTAAAAACGTGCTGCATTTTCTCACAACGCAAACAAATGAATAAAATGTGCTGCATTTTCTCACAACGCAAACAAATAAATAAAAATGTGCTGCATTTTCACACAACGCAAACAAATGAATTAAAACATGCTGCATTTTCTCACAACGCAAACAAATTAATAAAAACTGCTGCATTTTGTCACAACGCAAACAAATGAATAAAAACGTGCTGCATTTTTTTACAACGCAAACAAATAAATAAAAACATGCTGCATTTTTTCACAACGCAAACAAATGAATACAAACATGCTACATTTTCTTACAACACAAACAAATGAAAAAAAGCGTGCTGCATTTTCTTGGAACACAAAAACATCGGAACACAACGGAAATGTTTCAAGGGGACCCTAAAACATGGCATACACTACTGTGTGGTGAGTTTTTTGTTTGTTTATTTTTAACATCCTGATTCCTTTGTCTTTAGTATTTATTAGCCTAAATAACCATAACCTCAATAGCCAGGCCGTCACGTTTTTGAGTCCCCTTGAAACATTTTCATGTTGGGAGAAAATGTAGCGTGTTTTTGTAAAATGTTTGTATTATGAGAAAATGCAGCCCCAAGGGTAGATTGTGTAGACAGTGTTACAGTGTAGATTCACCCATATACTCAAATGCAACATTCATTGTAATGCAACCTCATTAATATTTCTAATAATCTGTCATCTATATAAGACCATAATCTATAAATATAAATAAATTGTTTAATTAAAAGAAAACCGTTTCCCCTCCACATTTAGCTCTTCACTTTACTGTTGATTTAAGATGCAGATAAGATTTAAACCTCTTTAAGGTGTTGGACTCCAAGATGCCAGCTTAGTTTATAGGGGCTAACCTTCTGACCTCAGCTTATTGGGTGACACTAGGGTCAAGAATTGACCTTGGGGTCAAGTGAGGTCATGAACTTTGTCTAGCAGACTTGCTTATAAATACTAGCACATAAACTGAGACTTGTGCTAAAACTGGCCAAAATATAGGTCCTTTGGACATATCTAAGTAATGCTGTAAAAAAACATCTTCGATCTTAATATAACAATCAGTATATATAGTATTTTTGAATGTGCCTGAGGTAAAGCGTGAGGTTACATGTTCATTTTGGACACAAAGTGATTATTGATTTGCAACTCAGTTGTGACTTATTTAGAAAATCTATTGCAGTTGCGTCACTGATGTGTCATGGTTATTGATTGGGTTCTAGAATGTAGGCATGCAAGCACAGGACTGAGCCTGAGGGGTCAGCAATAGAAACACTCTCTCCGTCTCTCTTTTTTTCTGCATTTATCAAACAGTACTTGAGCTTTTAACATGCACCTTCTGTTGCTTTAATAAATAATGAAATACTAATAAAGTTGTAAAATAACATTAATTCAGTTTTATGGTAACACTTTAGGTGCAACACAGTGGCTCAGTGGTTAGTACTGACACCTCACAGCAAGAAGGTCGCTGTTTGAGTGCCGGCTGGATCAGTTGGCATTTCTGTGTGGAGTTTGTATGTTCTCCCTCTGTTTGCGTGGGTTTCCTCCTGGTGCTCCAGTTTCCCCCACAGTCCAAAGACATGCAGTATAGGTGAATTGAATAAACTAAGGCCCCGTTTACACTAATGCGTTTTCGTTTTAAAACGCATAAGTTTTGCTACGGTTACGCCATCCGTCCACACTACGCCGGAGTTTTCGAGCCCCGAAAACGGAGCGTTTTGAAAACGGTGAAGAGCCCGTTTTAATACTGAAACGCTGCTGCTCCGTCTCTGTGTGGATGGGGGAAAACGGAGACATCTGAAAACGGAGGCGTGGCTGCTGAGATTCGCTACCTGATTGGGGCTTTTGGGTCATTGCGTATCCTTCCCTTATTTGTCAAGCCCCTATCACATGACTATAACGCTACCGGAAGACGGCAGACCAGCCTTCACTGTAAACAACAACATGGACACAGAAATGGGAGCGTTGTTTGCACTATTGTCTGTTTCAGGCGCCATTGTGCAGTTAAACTCTGCCTTTTTTACTACAGCAGCTGCATATATTCGCAAGTGGCAAGCTATTGTTCGAGCACTCGCCAATCGCTCGCGTTCATCGTTCAACCAGCGTTTGTTGACTAACAATCACCAAATGCCGAGCGAGACACATGCTTCCTGTTTATACTTGAACTCGCATGCCCAGAGTGCGCGAATGGTCACGTGATATACGTTTTTGGTGGAGTGGTGTGGACGGAGATATGTTTAGAAACGCTAGATGAAACGCTAGTGTGGACGCGGATCGTTTTTGATAAAAAACGCCGTTTTAAAACGAAAACGCATTAGTGTAAACGGGGCCTAAATTGACCATAGTGTATGAGTGTGTGTGTGAGAGTGTATTGATGTTTCCCAGTATTGAGTTGCGGCTGGAATCGCATCTGCTGTGTAAAACACATGCTGGATAAGTTGGTGGTTCATTCCGCTGTGGCGACCCCTGATGAATAAAGGGACTAAGCCGAAGGAAAATGAAATTAAATGAATGGTAACACTTTACACAAGAAGCTTTCAATTGTTAACATTTCTTATTTATTAACTAACATTAGATTAGATTAGATTAGATTAGATTAGATTAGATTAGATTAAATTAAATTTCAACTTTATTGTCATTACACATGTACAAGTACAGGGCAATGAAATGCAGTTTAGGTCTAACCAGGAGTGCAGTAGCATGAATCAGTGCATTGTAGTGCAATGAATATGTGCAATTTAAAAAATTTTAAATGTGCAAATGTTAAAGAGTGCATTGATTTATGAGGAGTATAAATTATGAGGAGAGTAAGGGGTGTATTATGGTGGCAAAAGAGTCAGTGGGGGGCAGAGTTCAAAAGGGAGACAGCTCTGGGGAAAAAGCTGTTCCTTAGTCTGCTGGTTTTTTGGCCAGGGGAGCCTGAAGCAGGGTGATAGGAATCATTAAGAATACTGCGTGCTCGGCGCAGACAGTGTTTCCTCTGGATGTCCTCTGTGGCTGGCAGTGTGGTCCTTGTGATGCGTTGGGCAGTTCTCACCATCTGCTGCAGTGCCTTACGCTCCGCAACAGAGCAGCTTCCATACCAGACTGTGACGCAGTTGGTCAGGATGCTTTTTATTGTGCAGCGCTAGAAGTTCACCAAGATGGCTGATGACAGCTGATTCTTCTTAAGTTGCCTTATGCAAAATAGGCGCTGGTGAGCCTTCTTGACCAGGCTGGAGGTGTTGGTGGTCCAGGAAAGGTCATTTGAGATGTGGGTCCCCAGGAACTTGTCCCCAGATGCTGTATCTCCTCCCTATAGGCAGTCTCATCATTGTTGCTAATTAGACCAATCACTGTGGTGTCATCTGTAAAATTGATGGTGGTGTTGGATCTGTTCACAGGCCTACAGTCAAGGGTAAAAAGGGAGTAGAGGAAGGGGCTCAGCACACAGCCCTGTGGTACACCAGTGTTAAGTGTGACGGTGGTGGAGCAGATATGGCCTGATCTAACATTCTAACATTCTGAGGTCTGTTAGCCAGAAAGTCCATAACCCAGTTGCAGAGAGATGTGTCGATATCCAGGTCTCTAAGTTTGATCATTAACTTAGAGGGTATGACAGTGTTGAATGCTGAGCTGAAGTCAACAAACAGCATTCGTGCATAAGTGTTTTTATTGTCCAGGTGTGAGTACACAGTGCAGTGCTATGGAGACTGCATCTTCTGTACTCCTGTTGCCACGGTAGGCAAACTGATGTGGGTCCAGTGTGGATGGCAGAGAGTCTTTAAGATGTGCCAGGACCAACCATTCAAAGCACTTCATGATGATGGGTGTGAGTGCTACAGGGCGGTAGTCTTTCAGGCATGTTGGACAGTGTTTCGGCACTGGCACAATAGAGGTGGTTTTAAAGCATGTTGGCAAAGCTGCTAGATTAAGGAACAGGTTGAAAATGCCTGTGAATACCCCAGCAAGCTGTTCTGCACATGCTTTGAGGACTCCCCCAGGAATACTGTCTGGTCCAGCAGCCTTACGCACATTGATCCGACACATTTTTATTGTAATTTCAAATCCTATTTAACATTGGTTAATGAAATAACTACTGTTTATTGTTATTTAACCACAGATACATCATTTGACTATAATAACAAATTAGTATATATTTAAATGAACAATTAACTGTGTAAAGGTGTTTTAGAAGCACTTTTCATTTATAATTCATGTTAACTAAATACTTTTAATGAATGGAAACTTTTTGTAATATGTAAGTTGTTTTGTGAGGTGTTATCACTTAATATTTTAGTTTTAGTTAACTATCATAACATAAAATATACTTAAAGGGATAGTTCGTCCAAAAATATTAAGTTACTCACTATTTACTTACCGTAAAGTGGTTCCAATACGGTGGCCGAGAGAGCTTAAAGCGCTGCAATTTAAGAAAATGCATGCAATTACAAAAAACACCAGCAAATTAAGAAACGATCTTCATCAGTTTGACAGCACACGTGTTGGAAATTCTCACAACACAAACAACTAAAGAAACATGCTGCATTTTGTCACAACAAAAACAACTGAAAAAATGTGCTGCATTTTGTCACAACACAAACAACTGAAAAAATGTGCTGCATTTTGTCACAACACAAACAACTGAAGAAATGTGCTGCAATTTGTCACAACACAAACAACTGAAGAAACGTGCTGCATTTATTAAATGTGCTGCATACTATTAAAATAACGTTTCACATTTAATCATCAGTTTATTTAAGCTAATAATTTACAAAAGACAACGGAATCCTGTAATCAGGTATTAAAATAAACAAAAAAACTCACCTTTAAAATATCACCAACAACTTCACTGAGCAACAAACCCTTAAAACATTTCCATTGTGTTACAAGGATATTTGCTAGTGTTGTGATAAAATGCAGAACATTTCTTAAGTGGTTTGTGTTGTGACAAAATGCAGCGCGTTTCATTTGTTTATGTTGTGAAGATTTGCAACATGTGTGCTGTCAAACTGATGAAGATCGTTTCTTAATTTGCTGGTGTTTTTTGTAACTGCATGTGTTTTCCTAAATTGCAACGCATAAAGCCCTTTCGGTCACCGTATTCCAAACATTTATGAGTTTTTTTTTTCTGTTGAACACAAAATAATATATTTTGAAGAAAGCTTAAAACCAATTACTTCCATAGTAGAACAAAAAAATTCTATGAAAGGCAGTGGTTACAGGTTTCCAGCATTTTTTTAAACATGTTTGTGTTTATTAGAAGAAAGAATCCCATAAAGGTTTGAAACAAGTAAGTGCTGACAGAGTTTTAATTTTTTGAGTGAACTATCCCTTTAAATTATTATATGTCTGTCATAATAATCATTTAAGACAGTGGTCTCAAACTCAACTCCTGGAGCGAAACAGCTCTGCAGATATTAGCTCCAACCACCTCCAACCCACACTTGCTTAATAGTCTCTAGCAGTCTTGAACACCTTGATTAGTTGGATCAGCTGTGTTTGATTAGGGTTGGAGCAAAACTGTGCGGAGCTCCAGGAATTTAGTTTGAGACCCACGATTTAATACATCCATCAAGACTGTTTACTGTGTCATTGTGGCAGCAGTGGAGTCATTCAGTCATTTACTCTGTTTACTGTTCATTGTGGCAGCAGTGGAGTCATTCAGGTTCCTGTTCAATTCAATTCTATTCAATTCAATTCACCTTTATTTCTATAGCGCTTTTACAATGTAGACTGTGTCAAAACAGCTTCACATAGAATATTATAATAAATTGAAACCGTGTCAGTTCAGTTTTTTAGAGTTTAAGTTCAGTTTAGCTTAGTTCAGTGTGGTTTAATATTCAATACTGAGAGTCCAAACACTGAAGAGCAATTCATCAATGCGCAGCTCTCCAGCAGCTGCTCCAGATACGGCTTGGTCCAGGATTATGGAAACCTTGGGATCATTTTGTTGCTGGTCTTGGATCACATCAGTGGTGCTGCATAGTCTCTGGGGGCCTTGTGATGAGTGGAAATAGAGAATGAAGAGAATAATTAGCGTAGCTGCTGTTCATAGTGTATGTAAACGAGATGCAAAAAACCTGCGTGGAGCACATTCATGCATCATACCTCTATGTGATGCATTGAGTGTATGCTTTACTAAAAAGATACGTCTTTAATCTAGTTTTGAACTACGAGAGTGTGTCTGAACCTCTGACATTATCAGGAAGGCTATTCCAGAGTTTAGGAGCCAAAAAATGAGAAGGCTTGACCTCCTTTACTCGACTTTGCTATTCTAGGTACTACCAGAAGTCCTGAGTTTTGAGATCTTAAAGAGCGTGTTGGATTGTAGTGAGACAGAAGGTTGGTTAGATAAACAGGAGCTAGATTATTTAAAGCTTTATAGGTAAGAAGCAATATTTTAAAATCAATACGAAACTTAACAGGCAGCCAGTGTAAGGAGGATAAATTGGGGGTGATATGATCATATTTTCTAGACCTGGTAAGAACTCTGGCAGCTGCATTTTGTACTAGCTGAAGTTTGTTATTGGAGGATGCTTGGCAACCAGCGAACAGCATTACAGTAATCCAGCCTAGAAGTCATAAAAGGATGAACTATCTTTTCTGCATCTGAGATGGATAGCATACTTCATAACTTAGCAATATTTCTCAGATGAAAGAAAGCAGTTTTTGTGACATGGGATATATGATTTTCAAAAGTTGAATTGCTGTCTAATATGACACCCAGATCTTTTATAGTAGAGCTAACGCTAACTTTGTATCCCTCTAGTTTCAGATCGAGTTGTGAGATCTGCTGTGTACTGGATTTAGGCCCAATAAGTAATAATTCTGTTTTGTCTGAGTTTAAGAGAAGAAAATTGTTGGTCATCCAGTCTTTAACATCTTTAATACACTCGGTTAGCTTAGACAGTTCAGACGTCTCATCAGGTTTAGTTGAAATATATAACTGAGTATCATCTGCATAGCAGTGAAAGCTGATCCCATGTCTTCTACTAATGTCTCCCAGGGGTAGCATGTATATTGTAAACAGCAAAGG
This sequence comes from Danio kyathit, assembly GCA_903798195.1. NCBI lineage: Eukaryota > Metazoa > Chordata > Actinopteri > Cypriniformes > Danionidae > Danio > Danio kyathit. Next base: position 55,668,467 of record LR812523.1, on the reverse strand, counting down.
GCCTAAAACTGATCCTTGAGGCAACCCACAATTTACTGGCCTGACTTGTGAAAGCTGTCCATTAATATTCAAAAACTGGTAACGGTCAGCTAAGTGTGACTTACCATTGAAGAGCCTGTCCCTGGACACCTGTAGAATTTAAGCTGTCTATGAGAATATAGTGGTTGATGGTGTCAAATGCGGCACTAAGATCAAGTAAAACTAATAGCGAGATGCACCCTTGGTCAGCAGCTAAGAGTAGATCATTGGTTATTTTCACTAATGGGGTTTCTGTACTGTGATGAGGCATGAAACCTGACTGAAACAATTCAAAAACATTATTCATCTGCAGAAAGGAGCATAAATGGGCAGAAACAACTTTTTCTAGTATTTTAGACATAAATGGAATTTTTGAAATAGGCCTATAGTTAGCTAAGTGGCTCGGGTCCAGTTGTGGTTTCTTAATAATAGGTTTAATAACAGCTAGCTTGAAAGGATTTGGAACATGGCCTAAAGATAAAGAAGAGTCGATAACGTTAAGGAGACGTTCTCCTATAACAGGTAGCAATTATTTCAGTAATTTTGTTGGAATTGGGTCTAACATACACGTAGCTGGTTTAGAACCATTTATAATTTTATCTAGCTCTTCCTGTTCTGTGATTTTGAAGCACTGTAGGTTATTTTGAATCAGTGGAATGTTTAGAGCAGGGGTGCTCAACCCTGTTCCTAGCAATCGACCTTCCAGCTGATTTCAGCTCCAACCCTGATCAAACACACCTGAACCAATTATTTAGAACGTGAGGAGCACTTAATAATTACAGGCAGGTGTGTTTGATAAGGGCTGCAACTGAAAACTGCAGGTAGGTCGATCGCCAGGAATAGGATTGAGCACCCCTGGTTTAGAGGATCTTTAGTATAAGGTGGTGCAGAAAGTTTAACATCTTCTATTTTCTGTCTAAAGCCTTCTATTTTCACTGAAAAAAATTATGAAGTCATCCCTACTAATTTGCGGTGTGACATTTTGTTCCAAAGATGACCGATTATTTGTTAATTTAGCAATGGTGTTATTTTCTATCAGTTTACGGAGGTGCTCAGCCCTGGCAGATTTTAGAGCCTTCCTATAGCTGGACATACTGTCTTTGTACGCAGTTCTAAAGACCTCTAAATTAGTTTTTTTCCATTTCTGTTCCAGGGCACGGGTTGCTGTTTTGAGAGCACGAGTATGACTGTTTTACCATGGTGTAGTTTTATTCTCTCTAGCCTTTTTTAATTTGATGGGTGCCATAGTATTTAGTGTGTTAGTAAAGATAGTGTCACGATCACCAGTGATCTAAAACACCATAGATCGCTGGAAAACTCTCTCAAGCGTTAAAGGACTACACATCCACAATTTCATGGACTACAACTCCATACATGCACTCTGCTCACACACACACATGTTCTACCAGGGTGGTATATCTGTGCAAATCTGCAAATTTCAGGTAAACACAGCTTATATAGTAAGAGGTAGTGGTCTGTTATATCATCACTTTGTGGTATAATGTCTACATTAATGACCTCAATTCCATAAGACAGAATTAGATCTAATGTATGCTTTAGGCGATGGGTTGGACCAACAACATTTTGCTTTATCCCAAGTGAATGTAGTAAATCCATAAACGCAAGCCTTAATGTATCGTTAGTGTTATCTATAAGTCTCCTACAAATAGTATTTTATCAGTTTTAACTAGTAAGTCAGAAATAAAATCAGAAAACTCTTTTAGAAAATTGACATAGGGTCCTGGGGGTCTATATATGGTTATTAAAGCGAGAGATAACATAGGTTTTTGCATAATATCCAGAAGCATAACATTAAGCGCCAACACTTGAAAGGAGTTAAACATAAGTCCGTTTCTCTGATTAACATTAAGAATATCACTAAAGAATGATGTAACTCCACCACCACGACCAGTAAGAAGAGCTTCATGCTTGTATAAGAATCCTGGAGGAGTTGCTTCATTTAAACTAATATAGTCATTTTGTTTCAGCCAGGTTTCAGTGAGACAGAGTGCATTAAGATTGTTATCTGTTATTATTTCATTTATGATAAGTGCTTTAGGTGTTAGTGACCTGAGGTTTAGGAGACCAAGCTTTACGAAATTTGTATTTTCACTTTGTAGCAGTTTTTCTGGTTTGATTCTTATTAGATTTTTTCTAGAGCACACAGTACGTTTATTTCTTGATCTAATAATACGAGGAACAGACACAGTCTCTATGGGGTTAGCCAGACATGCATTACTGTGATTTAAGTGGGACGAACAAGAGTCTATATGGCTAAAATGTGAATTTTTACTTACTTGTCAGACAGAACAAAGTGTTCTGGAGATGTTGTCTGACAGGAGTTCAGCTCCAGCTCAACTGGGGTGCAGCCCGTCAGCACGGAAAAGCCTAGGATGCTCCCAGAAAAGATTCCAGTTATTGGCAAAGAGCAACTTCTGTTCTTTACACCATGTTAATAGCCATTCATTCAGAGCAAAAAGTCTGCTGAAGCTTTTTATTTCCTCGGCGATAGGTAGGAAGCTCCTGAATTCCCTCACAGGAGGGAAGCTCTCGCCAGCGCTCAGGATAGTGAGGACCTGGACAGAAATATCCTTAACACGAGCACCAGGAAAGCTGTGATTGCATACGTTGTTACCTGTAGTGGAAGCAGCGCAGACGTGGCGAACGATGGAGTCACCGATGATAGCCACATTGCGACCCATCTCGCAGAGAGGGACAAATCGGTTCTCGGTGGAGATCTCGAACATGGGAGGAGGAGATATTCTGCCCCGGGACCTGGTAAGCACCTTATGCGGCTGCACCCAGGGGTCGTGGTAGCCAGCTCCAGCTCCAACCATGGAGGCCATAGATGCTTCTCCTGCACTCAAGGACAGACACACAAGCGACATTGTACAGAGTGAAGAGCAAAGCCAGTAAGTGAGAAAATGAGTGAAGGAAAGAAGTCGGTAGCTTTAGCTGACTAGCGGTGCTAGCAGGCTAAAGCTACAAACAACAAGCGAATGCTCGAGAGACAGAATGTTTTAAAGTAGATTTGTTTGTATAAATGTATTAAGGGTTTGTTCACCCTAAGTAGGAGAGACCAATACTTAGCGAATGTGGAGGTATTTTATGATAAAAATGTAAATTGCAAAGCTTTGGCGACAAAGCCGTAAACACACTTGAGCATGCGCAAGCAGAATGAAGGAGTCATTCAGTCATTCACTCTGTTTACTGTTCATTGTGGCAACAGTGGAGTCATTCAGGTTCCTGTGCACCACTATCTCTCAGGACCTGAAGTGGGACACTCACATTGACTCCATTGTCAAAAAAGCTCAACAGAGGCTGTACTTCCTTCATCAGCTGAGGAAGTTCAACTCTCACTACTTTTTATACACATATACACTTAGTTATTTACAACACTTTACATGCCAGTTTGCACATAACAGCTGCACAACGCAAGGAGCATGTGGCAGGGGCTTAATTACATCACGGACTTTAAAAGTAACAAATCCGCCACTGTGACCATTGCTGCGTCTCTCCCGGACGAGCTCAACTCGTTCTACGCCCGCTTTGAAGCCCAGAACAGCGCACACACACAGCACGCTCCTGCGGCCGACACAGAAACCGCCAGCACACTCTCTGTTTCTGTAGCGGATGTAACAAGATCTTTCCATCGCGTGAACATCCGAAAAGCTACGGGCCCAGATGGCATCCCTGGACGTGTACTTAAAGCATGCGCACACCAGCTAGCGGGGGTTTTCACGGACATCTTTAACCTCTCGCTCTCTCGGTCTGTGGTTCCTACATGCTTTAAGACAGCTACTATCGTGCCAATACCGAAATCAGCTAAAACCACATGCTTGAATGACAGGCGTCCGGTTGCACTGACACCCATCTTCAGCAAGTGCTTTGAGAAGCTGATTAAAAACCACATCTGCTCTGTACTGCCCGCTAACACTGACCCTCTGCAGTTTGCATACAGAAACAACCGCTCCACCGATGATGCAATTGCTTTCACCTTACACACTGCTCTGTCTCACCTGGAAAACAAAAACACATATGTGAGAATGCTGTTTGTGGACTACAGCTCAGCATTCAACACCATAGTGCCTGCCAAGCTGGTGGTGAAGCTCCAGGCTCTGGGCCTACACAGCTCTCTGTGCAACTGGATCCTGGACTTCCTGTCAAGCAGACGCCAGGTGGTCAGAATGAACAACATCACCTCATCCACACTGATCCTCAACACTGATGCTCCACAGGGCTGTGTTCTCAGCCCACTCCTGTACTCCCTGTACACACATGACTGTACAACCAAACACAGCTCCAATGTCATCGTTAAATTTGCTGATGACACAACGGTGGTGGGCCTAATCACCGATAATGATGAGACGGCCTACAGAGAGGAGGTGCACGCTCTGACGCAGTGGTGTCAGGAAAACCACCTCTCACTCAACATCAGCAAAACCAAGGAGCTGGTGGTGGATTTCAGGAGAGAGAAGAAAGAACACACTCCCATCACCATCAACGGGACACCAGTGGAGAGAGTCAGCACTTTCAAGTTTCTTGGAGTACACGTCGCTGAGGATCTGACATGGACTGCCCACACAGACGCAGTGCTGAGGAAGGCACAACAACGCCTCTTCTTCCTCAGGCGTCTCAGGAGGTTTGGAATGAGCCCCCACATCCTCCGCTCGTTCTACACCTGCACTGTGGAGAGCATCCTCACTGGCTGCATCACCACCTGGTACGGAAACAGCACCAGCAGCAATCGCAAAGGTCTACATAGGATCGTGCGAACTGCTGGACGCGTAGTAGGAGGTGAGCTTCCCTCCCTCCAGGACATCTATACCAGGAGGTGCATGAGGAAAGCCAAGAGAATCATCAGCGACTCCAGCCACCCAAGCCATAGACTTTTCTCTCTGCTACACTCAGGCAGACGGTTCTGCAGCATCCGGTCACGCACCAGCCGACTGAAGGAAAGTTTCTTCCCTCAGACTATCAGGCTGATGAACACTTAACACACCCCACACAAACTCTTCCATACCCCGCACTGCACACCATCAAGATGTAGCATGCACTGCACTTTAACAAATCCATACTTAAAACAATACTGCCTACGTATCGCTGTCAACATTGCCAGTTTTACATTGTCTTGTTTTTTTTTGTGAGTATGTTGTTGTATATTGCACTGTCTGTATTTTGCACTGTCTGTATTCTACACTGTCTGTATTTTGCACTGTCTGTATTCTGCACTGTCTGTATTCTGCACTGTCTGTATTTCGCACTGTCTGTATTTCGCACTGTCGTTGTATTTACACTGTCTGTATTTTGCACTGTATTTACACCGTCTGTATTTTGCACTGTCTGGAGCCAGCACCTAAGCTTTTCACTCATCATAGCACACGTGCTGCTGATGATGTGACAATAAAAGTGATTTGATTTGATATAATGTTGTATATAGTAATATACCTGTACATACACTTGTCAATTTGTATATTTGCATTCACTATTTACTTTTATTCCTAAAATATATTTATTATCTGTTTTTTGGAGAGGGGTCTGGATGCAGACCTGGTGGAGTGCAATCTGAGCTGCATCCAATGCTTTTTAATGCGCCACCTAACCCTACCCGTCACAGTGATGTCACTCACTCCATTTTTGTGCATTGTGTCTGACATTGCATCGCTGAGTGATGCAATCTCAGCTTGCATCATAAAGGCTGCATCCTGATACTGTTGGTTTGTTGTTCTGTCTCTGTCATTCTGTAGCACCATAGAAGCTCTGAACATACCTAGCAATAAAGTTTTTTTCTGATTCTAATCATGCTATCAGCAAATTTCATGCTGAAAGAAAAAAAAATTTAAAAGAAAAACCCAACAGTGATCATTTTGAAAAAGAGGACAGCATGAGGCCGGGAAATGAAAGGTAGATCTTCACACATTGAGGTCGCAGCTCGTGGGTGTTATGTAAGTCTAGATCAGTATTGTCTTCAGTTTTCATAGTCAACAATTGAGTGCTGCTTGCAGGCTCTGTGTTGAGTCAGCTCTGACCCCGCACTTCTGTCCTGCTAGGCCTCTACTACATTAACTTGTGCAGGTCAGGCTCTTTGTATGACACTGACCCTGGGCCCCAACAAAAAGAGAGCTGGATTACAAGCAAAGGCAGCTGCTGATTTAGTCCAAGCTGACGCTACATAGGTCTGAGCTTTTCCATAACCGCTAAATCCTTCTGCCGTGCGTTCTTACCAGGAGCCTCACGCTCACAGTCCAGATGAAGCTTCTAGAAGGAAATAAACATGTGCCTATAGCTTGCTTTTAGGGTGCTTAGTATCATATTATAATATATAGTGGGTGAAAGTTTGTGTATCTTTTGGTCATTCAGGTTTCTTTTTAGGAACCGTTATTGAAAAACAACAAAAGAGCCATTATTTGACTTTTGTTTTTAAATAAAAATCTTAACTTTTTCATTGTGAAATACGTATAAAAAATGGTTTGATTTTCATTTTATATTTTGATTAAAAAACACATAAAATAAGCTAAAAGAAAAAGTAAAGAAAAGAAAAGAAAAAATATAATAAACTATAATACAGTATAATACACTTCAGTATGCTCAAATAATCCTTCATTCATTCATTTTCTTTTTTGGCTCAGTCCATTTATTAATCAGGGATCTCCACAGCGGAATGAACCGCCAACTTATCCAGCATATATTTTACACTGCGGATGCCCTTACAGCCACTATTCAGCGCTGGGAAACACCCACACACTCTTGCACACACACCCACACATACTGTACGGCCAATTTAGCTCACCCAATTCACATATAGTGCATGTGTTTGGACTGTGGGAGAAACCGGAGCACCCGGAGGAAACCCACATAAACATGGGGAGAACCTGCAAACTCCACACAGAAATGCCAACTGACCCAGCCGGGGCTCGAAACCAGCGACCTTCTTGTTGTGAGGCAATTGTGCTGCCCACTGTGCCACCGTTTCACCCCTATGCTCAAAAAATTGTAAAAAAAAAAAAAAAAAAAAAACATGACTCCAGTGCGGCCCTGCATCAGGGGTCTAAGGTTTACACTACATGACATCATGGACCCATGGAACTCAAGTTCAGAATGTGCCATTCAAGACAGGACCAGAAAGGCATCCTGGCTCAGATGGCACTCAAACCAGGACTTTCTTGCTGTGTGGCTGTTGTGCTAACCACTGAGCGTACCACCTCTCCACACAGTTCATCCATTAAACTCATTAGCATTAAAAAAATGACTTTCAATAAAAAAAAATCTGAGACAGTTGGATGAACAAAAACTCTGTGAACTCAACAGAGCTTTGGCCACAGATATTCTTTTGATACTAATGCTACTTAAAATATCAAGAGTAACACTTTCATGCCGAAAAAAAAAACAATAAGCACAAAGCCACTTTTAAAATACATTTAAATTATTTTTGAATAAAGAAACAATTCTACCAATTACCTTGCTTCAAGAAAAAGCGCAATGCTTCATGCTTCAAATTCATTGCAGTCGTGACACATCAACATTATCTTGCCCAGTTCAGACCCAGTTATGGGTTATTAACTTGGCTAAGACTTGGCACAGATTTGGTCCAAGTTTGGCCCTTGTATGTAAGCCAGACTTGGTTTAATCATGTACTGTAATTCACTGCGGCATGTGGGCCAAGCAAAAGCTGAGTGTGTGGGCCAGATCTGGGCCAGAGAAATTTTGCTATATTGGACGTCTCACTCAGTTTTCACTATTGATGATTATTTGGATGGATTATTTGTGGGATTGCACAACCTTATATTTTAAATGATTTGTGTTATGGAGTTAACACGCCTCACTTTGTCTTCAACCAATCACCTACTACCTTAAACTTATTTAAGGAAGACCATCCCTCTAGCACCGTTCTTCTCTTTCTTTTGAAAACTGCGCATGCAGAGATAAGCTATAGGCGATCTGTTCACATTCCTACTCACCTCAACCGAGAATCAGAATCCAACCGAACCGCACCCTCAGCGTTCGCGTCCAGCCGGACACACTCCTCGACTTCGCGACAATCCTTGCTTCATAACTTCTCATGGAACCATTCAACCCAGTCCTCCTACGAGCTCTCTCTTCTCAGGCACCGAAACCCTCAACAGAATCACCAATGGCCATCATAGACGGCAAAATCAGCTTTCCCATCCATCTCCTGCATCAACCGGCGCTAAACTACCGGCTACTACACCCGCCGGCACACGCCCCATAATGACCGATGGCATCTCTAAACGTCCAGCGGCCACCTCCAACATATATCGAAGAAGATGTGTCTATTTGATGATTCAGATAAAGCAAGAATATTTTCTTTAAACTTTATTTTACGACTACCAAACCCACGTACCCACCAGTTAACACTTCCGGCAACAACAAGCCAGCCACGTCGCGCTATCCATGACGCCACCCAGCGCGCCGCTCTACCGCAGCTTCGGACCCTACAGTCCAGACAGCGCCAGCCCTCCCTAGCCGAAAAACGCTGTTCAACGAATCATCCCATATCGTCATTCTACGCTTAATTCCCTAGTTCACAATTGAAACATCCCCATCCATATTCATCCTTTCATCCAGCCATCCATTTTCAACACTTTCTTAAGCCATACACTGCTATATGGCTCCCGTTGTCTCTTATAGTCACCTTTCTCTACCACTCTCTTACTTACCAAATCGTCTATTCGTACACCCAACCCCTCCATCCCCCCCCCGTCTATCTGTCTGTCACTATTCCCCTATCCCCCCCCCCAAGCATACTTTTCAGCCCACTAAGGCTTCCTCTATTTATCTTCTCTACCCATCTTTCTCTTCCTCTCCAGCTTATTCCTTAGCCCACAAAGGCTCAATTAATCCCCCCCTCTATGCCGGTCCGCATGTCCGTCTGCCCGTCTATGTGTCCGTCTGTCTGTCTGTCCGCCCGTATGTTAGTCGCCTGCCTGTCCATCTATCTATCTGCCTGTTACTATCTCTCTCTCTCTCTCTCTCTTCAGCATACTTCTCAGCCCACCTAGTCAGCCTGTTCGTTCATCTGTCTGTCCGTCTGTCTGTCTGTCTGTCTGTATGCCGTCCGCATGTCTGTCTGCCCGTCTATCTGTCTGTCTGTCTGTCCGTCCGTTAGTCATCTGCCTGTCCGTCTATCTATCTGTCTGTCACTATCTCTCTCCCCCTTCAGCATACTTTTCATCCCACTAAGGCTTCCTCTATTTTTTTTTCTTCTCTACCCCTCTTTCTCTTCCTCCTCTCCAGCATACTCCTCAGCCCACTAAGGCTTCCTCTACTTATCTACCCCTCTCTCTCTTTCTCTCCACCCCCCCCCCCCCCAGCCCACTAAGGCTCCCTCCATGCATCTACCCACCCACCCATCCCCTTGTCCCCCCTATATCCCAAGCCTACCTACCAACTAGTCTATTCTTACAACCCCCACCCTACCCTAACCTTAACTTTTCAAACTGCACATCCTCTATTCCGACTCCACCATGCAGCAGTGGAATCCATCCCACAAATTCTTGCATCACAGCCCTTCGGGCTCCCGTCTTCGCACACTTCTCAGCCCGCTTAGTCCGTCCGTTCCTTAGTCTGTTTGTCTGTCTGTCTGCCTGTCCGTCTGCCCGTCTATCTGTCCGTCGGTTTGTCCACCTGTCTGTTAGTCGCATGCCTGTCCGTCTATCACCATTTCTCTCTCTTCAGCATACTTCTCAGCCCACTAAGACTTCTATTCATCTTCTCCACCCCTCTTTCTCTTCCTCTCCAGCCTACTCCTCAGCCCACAAAGGCTTAATCGATCCCTCCCTCTCTCTCCCTCCCTTTCTCCTGCATACCCCCCAGCCCACTAAGGCTCCATCCCTTCATCCTTCCACCCATCAATCCATCCATCCACCCACCTATCCCCTCTTCCCCTCTATCTCTAGCACACTTCTCAGCCCACTAAGGCTTTCTCTACTTATCTACCCCTCTCTCTTTTTCCCTCCGCACCCCCCCCAGCCCACTTACGCTCCACCCATTCATCCCTCCATGCATCCATCCATCCATCCATCCACCCACCCATCCCCCTCTCCCCCCTCTATCTCAAGCACACTTCTCAGCCCACTGAGGGCACCTCTCCCTATTAATCCAATTCAATAATTGATTAGCATGAAAAAGGTGAACGCCTAGTGCAGGGTGATGCAACGTTTGGTATTTAGCACATCTACGTAAAATGTCGGTGTACACTCCCAGTATAGTTCCAGGGCAGAAATCAATTCTGGGTAGACTATCTCTCTCTCCCTCTCCCGCACACACCTCTCAGCCCACCACGGCTCTCTCTCTCATACACCTCTACTTCCATCACAACTCTCCCTCTCCTGCAAACTTCTCAGCCATCACGGCTCTCTCCCGAGTACAGCTCCCAGCCTACCACGGCTCCCCCACTCGCCTTGCAGCTACTTCAGCCTACTCTTCCCTGCCCATCCGAATGCTTCTTGCACATTCCCCAACCGCCAACACCTCTCCATATCCCAATACCCACAGGCTCGCGGGTTTTAGAGGACTCAGTTTCACTTCAAACAGACTCAGAGGTCACTTCTCCCTACCCACAGCCAGGCACCTTCTTTCTAGCACTCTACGAAACGCAACCATAACCATAGCCACTATCCTTGGGGGTTTGAACCTTCCGAAAACAAACCATCCACTCTACAACACAGAGGTCAGATCTTCCATCGATGGTTATGTCCTAAATGAGCAGAAGAGGAGCAGCATAAATGGAAGAATGATAGGTCATCAAACTAACCATCCCTACCACGACGACGACCATCGGAACCTCAAATCCAGCCGGGCGACGAATATCAGCCGGGCGACGAAGATCCAGACTAACTACCAGGATACACAGACCATCAAGACTCGAGACAAGCCTAAAACAATCCCAGCTATCATCTACTTTTGGGGGTCCAACCACTCTGCCAAAATACTACAGAGACAGTACCCCCACTCTGAGTCTCCGAGCATAGTAGGACGCCCGATCAACCTACCCACCTATTCACCAGTCATCTTCTTACTCCCCTTCCCCTACATTACACTGTTCTCTTACTATCCCCTTCATCCCTACATCCCTACAGTAACTCTTACTCCCCTTCCCCTTCATCCCGCTGCTCTCTTACTATCCCCTTCATCCCTACATCCCTACAGTAAAGTCTAGCTTAAAGTGTGGCGTGGTCCATGATGGTGAAAATATTATTAAAGGGAACATGGATGTGCAAATCAAATTTGAAACAAAAAAAGCTAATTTAAAAAAAGAAAAGTCACACATGGATAAAAGAAATGATAATCCACCTTGTCAAACACAGTGTTCTGTTCACCTTTTCTGTCATCTCTGTCCCAGATATGGTCTATGTTTGGCTCTTGTATGGAAGCCAGATTGGTTCAATCATGTACCGTAATTCACTGTGGCATGTGGGCCAAGCAAAAGCTGATTGTGTAGGCCAGATCTGGGCCAGAGAAATTCTGCTAAATTTGGGAAATGCAAAGAGAAAATAATCTGGATGAACAAAAACAAAACTGTGAACTGTGCGCTGTGGCCACAGATATGCTTTTGAGACTAATGCTACTTCAAAATACCAAGAGTAACACTTTCATGCCAAATAAAAAAAATTGCCAAATGTACGTCTCACTCAGTTTTCACTATTGACGATTATTGAATGGATGTATTGTTTGTGGGATAGCACAACCTTATATTTTAAATGATTTGTTTCAATTCTATTAAAGGGACATTCCCAGACCTGGAACCACATTGTGCAAACCCAATTGTGCAACCGACAAACTGAAAAGCAAAAGTCACTCATGAATAAAAGAAATGATAATGCACCTGGTAAAGTAACTTGTAAACTCAAACACAATGTTCTGTTCACCTTCTCTATCATCTCTGTCCATTGTGTTTCACCAGTGACATCCCTGCCCAGATAGCATATGAATGTGGGCCACTTTAGGCAGTTATGTGGCACTGGTGGTATTCCTTCGGCCCAGACAAAATGAATGTGAGTCTTAAGTGGCCCACCTGTACAATGGCAAAGGGGGGCCAAAGATTAAAAATTCATGGACCATTTAAGGCAAAGATTTGGCACATATGGCAAACTGTAATTTGAATGTGAGCCTAATGTAGCTCATGTGGAAAATTATAAATTTGGCCCAAATGATGGACAAATGTAGGCCACAGTTGGCCAAAATGTGGCATAGTCATTTAAGGGTAATCTGGGTCTAAACCTAAAGTGGCTCACACGTGTAAGTGCAAATGTGGCCCAGTTATCTTCAGACATGTGTGTGCCACATTTGGCAAATATTTGGCACAGTAAGCTCTGGCTAATGCAGGCGTTAGCCTCTAATGGCCCAGAGAAGATATGGTAAATGTGGCCCAGTTATTTTAAAACATATGTGGGCCACTTTTGGTGAATATTCGGCACATTAAGCTATGGCTAATGTGGATTTGAGCCTATAGTGGCCCAGAGAAGATATGGCAAATGTGGCCCAGTTATCCTTAACAAATGTGGGCCACTTTTGGCAAATATTTGGCACAATTAGCTCTGGCTACTGCGGCTGTGAGCCTAAAGTGGCCCAGAGAAGATATGGCAAATGTGGCCCAGTTATCCTCAAAGATATGTGGACCACCATCACCATCATGGAGAAAAGTGTTTGCTTTAGTTGGGCTCATAGCTCTGAACCTCTTTATATAAATTTTCTTTTGGGCTGCTGTAACTTTTAAGAACTTTGCTTAAAAAATTATTCATTTCAGCAAACAAGCCAAGTAAAAAAAAATAATTAATTAAGTGAGGCACAACCTGTAATGAAATAATATGATTCACTGATGTTAACCAATGCTTAATCCATTATTAGAAGTAACGTAATAACATGCTTGCACATGCCACAGAAATATGAAGGTTTATAAGCTAAAAAAATTCTATTTTTAACTTCTGCTCACAGAAACATCATTAATCAACATATGAACCTCAACAACGGTGACAATAACAACATGAACAAAACTCACAAACAGGATACTAAAAGTGACAAAATCAACAACGTCAACATAAACAGCAGAATCAAAAGCAAATAATGAAAACTGTGGCATCAATAAGCTATATAATGCATTCATACTGCAATGCATGCTGGGATTTTTGTACTTTGCCACACCCAGCAAGTGTAAGGTGTACCCTGATCTGGGCCAGAATAAAAGCAAATTGTGGCCCAGAATAGGGTCAGTTCTGGTTCATTTGGTTTAACTCTGGCTAATATGTGGTATTGCTTTGGCTTATTTGTGACCCAGATCTGACAAACAGGAGCGGACCGCCCTAGAGCCATCATTCCATTCAGTATGTGGTCGAGATGTAAGTGTCTGGTGTGGACTGGATCTGGGCCAGAATAAAAGCAAACTGTGGCCCAGAATAGGGTCAGTTCTGGTTCATTTGGTTGAATTCTGGCTGATATGTGATATTTCTATGGTTTAATTGTGGCCCAGATCTGGCAAACAGGAGCAGACCACCCAAGTGTCATCATTCTATGCGGTATGTGGGCCGAATGTAAGTGTCTGGTGTGGGCAGGATTTGAGCCACATGAATTTTGCTAGCTGGGTGATGTCCTGTGCCTTTTTAAAGGCCTTTTTTTGTGGTAGAAATATTCATTCATTCATTCATTTTCCTTCCCACGCCAACTCAAGGAGAACATGCAAACTCCACACAGAAATGGCAACTGACCCAGTTGCCAGTAACTGTTACGCTATAAATCCAAACATTCAGACCCATCTGTGACCAGAGCAACCAAGCAAACAGGACTAGTGAAGGGAACAGCTGCAGCGGGAGCTCTCAGCTATATTGACACGCAGAAGTCAGAGGCCTCAGTTGTTTTGCAGCACGGCTGTGGATAAGCAGGGGAGAACTTGATAGTATGAGATTTCTCAAGCTGGTTGAGGTCTCTGAGTTTGCGGCTCCCAGGATAGGCTGCATACCTCCAGTTCTGTCCACACTTCAGCCACAGGGCCAAAGGTTCAATTTCCTGATGGTTAAGTGCAGTGTCATTACTTGTGTTAGTAAGCAGTGTTACTTTTTGTGCAACAGCCTTAAAAGCACAAACACACACATGCTTTCAGTCAGTGTTGGGTAGGTTACTTCATAAAAGTAATTAATAACTAATTACTAATCACTTAATCAATGTTGTATTTAAAATACTTATCTAATTACTGTGTCTGCAAAGTAACTTAATTACTCAATAAGTAATTTAACTAAATACTTCTTAAAATCCCTATAAACCTTTAGTGGACAAACAATAGATATTAAACTCTGTAAATAATAAATAATTAAACAAAACATACGAGTCAAACATTAAATAGTTTAGCCTTTTAGCTTTCTAAATCATCTTTATTACATTCTATAAAAAAAACATTCTATAATAATTACATACATAATATTTTTTGTAAGAAATGTAACCTTCTTTAGGAACAATTCCTCAATAACAAAAAAATATTATTCTGCATATCTGAACAACAAAAAAGCTTAACTTACGAAAAGTTAAGTAAAGTTAAACTGTATACACTGATATTTTCCAAAAACCTTTTTGTAGCTGCCTTGTTTTTGAAAAAGTGCTTGTATCTCATTTATGCAAGTCTCTCAAAGCATAACTACGAAAGGTAAATCAATCAGGAAGTGCTGCTTTTTTTGCCAGACACAGGTATTGTTTTCAATATGCACCTAAAATACGGAGATTCTACAGTACGCATCGGTAGCATCTCTTCCACAACATAGCCTGCAATATTTTTTAAGCTCACCTTCAGATACTTTCTGCGCTGGCGAAGTAAAATCAAGTTTTGCCTGCTTGACAGGAGTTGCCGCGGTGTTATCCATAGATGACGAACAAGGATCACTCAGAAGTGTTTGTCTATGCTGCCGTGTCAGGTGCTTTAGACTACTCGTGCTGTTGAAAGCGGCCGATAGTTTTTTTCTCCCTAGAACCCAGGACATAGCTTACATATTACTGTAATGCTCTTGTCTGCTTCTTTCAGAAAAGGGAAGTAATGAGAATATTTCCATTTCGTAAAACAGCCACTCGCTTCAGCCACGTTCAAAATCACATGCACCTGCACTACGGTGATTTTAAAGCGGCAGAGTTTACTTTTACCTTTTGAAGATAAATTAATACAATTATATAATGATATTCAGCGAGTTTAATTATTTTACAATGTAACGCAAGTATATTATAAGTAACTGTAATTAAAATACTTAAAAATTAACAGTAATCAGTTACTCTACTTTTTCAGTGGAAAAGTACAGTAACACCCAACACTGCTTTCAGTCACCTTGAAATCAAAATGTAAGTTTTTGTTTGTTAGTATCAGTGTCCTAATGTTATTGTCAACTTAATGTTCTCAATATAGAGTGCTCCAAATCAAAGACAAAACTGGTTGGACCCCCTTTTGCCTTCAGAACTGCCTTATTCCTTTGTGGATCAGATTCAACGAGGTACTGAAAATATTTCCTAGTGATTTTGGTCCGTATTGACATGATATCATTTGTCGGCTGCACATCCATGATGCAAATCTCCTGTTCGACCACAACCCAAAGGTGCTCTATTGGATTGAGATTCTGGTGACAGTGGAGGCCATTTGAGTACAGTGAACTCATTGTCATGTTCAAGAAACCAGTCTGAGATGATTCGTGCTTTATGACATGGCGCGTTATCCTGCTGGAAGTAGCCATCAGAAGATGGGTACACTGTGGTCATAAAGAGATGGACATGGTCAGCAACAATACTCAGGCAGGCTGTGTCGTTGACACGATGCTCAATTGGTACTAATAGGCCCAAAGTGTGTCAATAAAATATCCCCCACACCATTACACCCACACCACCAGCCTGAAGCATTGATACAAGGCAGGATTGTACCAAGCTTTCATGTTGTTGATGCCAAATTCTGAATCTACCGTCCAAAGGTCGCAACAGAAATCCAAACTCATTAGACCAGGCAACACTTTTCCAATCTTCTATTATCTAATTTTGATGAACCTGTGAAAATTGTAGCCTCGGTTTCCTGTTCTTAGCTGACAGGAGGGGCACACAGTGTGGTCCTCTGCTGGATTCAGAGATGCTCTTCTGCATACCTTGGTTGTAACGAGTGGTTATTTGAGTTATTGTTGCCTTTTTATCACCTGGAACCAGTCTGGCCATTCTCCTCTGACCTCTGGCATCAACAAGGCATTTGCGCCCACAGAACTGCCGCTCACTGGATATTTTCTCTTTTTCAGATCATTCTCTGTAAACCCTAGAGATGGCTGTACGTGAAAATTTCAGTAGATCAGCAATTTCTGAAATGCTCAGACCAGCCCGTCTGGCACCAAAAACCATGCCATGTTCAAAGTCACTTAAATCACCTTTCTTCCCCATTCTGATGCTCGGTTTGAACTGCAGCAGATCATCTCGACCATGTCTATATATCTAAATGCATTGAGTTATTGCAATGTGATTGGCTGATTAGACATTTGCATTAACGAGCATTTGGACAGGTGTACCTAATACAGTAGCTGGTGAGTGTATATGAACATTTAAAAGTCAAGCTGAACACAATTTTCTTTCAACTACGTGTGGACATAAGGTGAAACAAAGGCAGTGTCTTGCAGGACCACAGTGTTACATAAACAAACATAATCATAAATATGAACACAACACTACAGTTAAGACCTATTTTAAACCTATATATAACTAACATACCAGAGTGGTAATCTAACTATATGAACAATACATAAACTGTAAATACTTAACTATACACATAACCAAAGACAGACTATACAAGACAGACTATACAAGTACTTTTATATATAACAGAACAATATTGTGCATCATGGTTTGTGGTATATTGAAAAGTAAACATTGCTTTCTTTATTAAGTCTTTGTAAGATGGAGTTTAAGTAAAGTGCCTTGCACATATAGAGAGAAGAATGTTTCTACAGGTGGTTTGTCAAGCCTACTCACTTGTGTGAACCACACTCAGAAATGCATAGTGTTTATTACAGATATGGAGCGATTGTAAGAAAGTGTCTGATGTAAATGTGCAAACTGGTGCAAGTGTCTGGGAAAGTGTCAGAGAGATTGCTGTTATTGCAACAGGCTCATTCTGAATACATAGCCCTATATACATTTTTGGAGATCGAGAATTATGTAGGCAGTTTAACTGTTCAGAACGAATAAGAAATTTAAAAACAAATAATAAAAGATCATCAGGTTACAGCACACATTATTAAAAACCAAGGGTTCCCAAACATTTTGTACGGGGTTATTTAGCTATTTTCTGTTTTGTGGAATATATGTAAACATCTTTTGATGAAAATTTTTTTAATGTAAAATATCTAACTCTGTCCTGCCCCCTTCAAAAACACAGCTGAAATTAGTTACTTATTCAGATGTAATTGAGTGTTTGCCTGAAGATTTGCATATATAATAAAATAACAAACAATAGCTGGCACTGTAATTCTGGACTATTCCAAGTATATTATTCATGCCAATGTAGGGAGGCACACTAGAAAAAGCCAGGATGCTCTCTACAGCAAGCCCTGAGGGGGAAATGCATTGCATAAACACACATAGTCAGCATACATGCAACTGGGACATTTAAAAGTAAGGTTACAATTTTCTATTTGATGAATTACTCATAGAGGCGACGCAGTGGAGCAGTGGGTAGCACTCTCGCCTCATAGCAAAAAGGTCACTGGTTCGAGCCTCGGCTGGGTCAGTTGGCATTTCTGTGTGGAGTTTGCATGTTCTCCCCGCGTTCGCGTGGGTTTCCTCCGGGTGCTCCGGTTTCCCCCACAAGTCCAAAGACATGCCACATCCATATCACCCTGCAGCCCAAGACTGATTACTCACTCAAGCTAAGCAGAGCTGAGCCTGGTCAGTACCTGGATGGGAGACCACATGGGAAATCTAGGTTGCTGTTGGAAGTGGCGTTAGAGAGGCCAGCAGGGGGTGCTCAACCTGTGGTCTGCGTGAGTCCTAATGCCAAAGTAAAAGTGAAGGGGACACCATACTGACAGTGGGCGCCGTCTTTCGGATGAGACATTAAACCGAGGTCCTGACTCTCTGTGGTCATTAAAAATCCCATGGCACTTCTCGTAAAGAGTAGGGTGTAACCCCGGTGTCCTGGCCAAAGTCCCTCTATCGGCCCTTACGATCATAGCCTCCCAATCATCCCCATCCACCTAATTGGCTCTATCACTTTCTCTCCACTCCACCAATAGCTGGTGTGTGGTGAGTGCACTGGCGCCGTTGTCCTGTGGCTGCCATCACATCATCCAAGTGGATGCTGACACTGGTGGTGGTGTGGAGAGACCCCCCCCTCATGATTGTGAAGCGCTTTGAGTGTATGGCCATACCCAATAAATGCTCTATATAAAATACTCATTACATGAGGGCGACGCAGTGGCACAGTAGGTAGTGCTGTCGCCTCACAGCAAGAAGGTCGCTGGTTCGAGCATCAGCTGGGTCAGTTGGCGTTTCTGTGTGGAGTTTACATGTTCTTCCTGCGTTCGCGTGGATTTCCTCCGGGTTCTCCGGTTTCCCCCACAGTCCAAAGACATGCAGTACAGGTGAATTGGGTAGGTTAAATTGTCCGTAGTGTATGGGTGTGAATGAGTGTGTATGGATGTTTCCCAGAAATGGGTTGCAGCCGGAAGGGCATCCGCTGCGTAAAGCATGTGCTGGATAAGTTGGCGGTTCATTCCTTGTGGTGACCCCGGATTAATAAAGGGACTAAGCCGAAAAGAAAATGAATGAATAAACATTACATGCGGTACAGGTGAATTGGGTAAGCTAAATTGTCAGTAGTGTATGTGTGTGAACGAGAATTTATGGGTGTTTCCCAGTGATGGGTTGTGGCTGGAAGGGCATCCACTGTGTAAAACAGATGCTGGATAAGTTGGCGGTTCATTCCGCTGTGGCTACCCCAGATTAATAAAGGGACTAAGCCAAAAAGAAAATGAATGAATGAATGAATTACATATAGCTATACATAGAGGATAACAGATTCAGATGTGCTTTCCAGTGAGCTAAATGAAGTCACAATTTGCTCTGATCAGTGACAGGTGAGGCAAGCGCAGACCACAAAATGTATAAGAGTCATTTTGAATTACATTGAATGCTGTATTTTAAAGCATCGAAATGGTTAGACAGACTCAGCAATGCTATTATAGATGGTGGCTGTTGAGAGTCAGATGCACTTTAGCTCTGAGACAGTGGCTGGCAGAGTTATTATAAATATAAAGAAAGACTAGTTTTAAAAAGTTAAGTTTATTTCTATAGAGGTTTTACAGGGTAGATTGTCTCAAAGAAGCTTAACATAAGATGAAGAATAGAAAATAAAAAGCCATAACAATCTTTTAGATTGCGAACAATTTATAGTAGACAAGCAGGAGGACTGTGGTAGAATGTTGATGTAGTTCTACTTCAGTATAATGAAAGTCCCTTTAAGGCAAGTAATTTCACTTGGTGGCCATCTTTGAAACGTCTCTCAGGCAGTATGCTTGGGCATTCTGTCTGAATGGGGAAACATCAAATTCTCCAAAACTGTTTGCAAAGCTCAGGATTAAATACCATATTTGGAATCACAAATAAAATTAAACAACGTCTCTTAAGTTTCATTTCTAAACGTCCGAATCAAACAAAATCGGCATATTTTCAGATTGTCCAAGCTAATGCTCAAAAGGAACAAGATAACGACACCAACCTCATTTATGGCCGTGGTACACATTATGATCACATTATGAACAATGTTTTGTCTGATTGCGCTGGTCTTCTGAAGTAATCCACAACTTGAACTTGATGGTGAAACTCCTTCAAAAGTGAAAGTGACTCTTTGTTTACAAGTTTCTGCTGTCATGTGATGTGCGTTTGATAGGACGGACTATACCTTTCGTTTGTTTCATACAGATTAAAGACCAAAAAAACTTTTGTTTTCAAGTGCACTTGGTTCATTTAAAAGCACATATTTCAAGCTTTATGTGGATTTATTTTTTATGTCTGTGAAGCAAGTATTCGGTGAGATTCCAGTGTGCTTGTTGACCACAAAACTGTCGTAAAAACACAGGAGAGCCCTGGAGAACGTCAGTCTATAGCGATCACTGCTTGGCTCCTGTACTAGTAGGCGGGGCTTTATTCGCCATATTGACCATTACGCTTTTCCCCATTCAAAACTATACAAGTGACACATCTTGTGTATTTTAGTCTTTCGTATAATAGAAATGTCACTGTTAAAGTTCCGCTTAATTTAGTTGTTTGTTACAAATGCCACTCTTAAAGGCTGATTCACTGAAAAGCAACTCTACCAGCCCCAACCAAGCAACCCATAAGCAAAAGCGCCAAGGAACCAAAACTTCGCCAATTGATGGAAAAGGAGAACAAACCTTGGGGGAAACCAGGCTGGACTGGGGTGACCAGTTCTCCTCTGGTCAAACATAAAGGGGCAGAGCTGCAGTCTAAAATGCCAGAGGGCCTTATTATGATGAGCATCTACAGTATGATGAAGAAAGTTCAGATCCAAGTACAATAGGTCACAGGGCCGGTGTTCAGACTAGCCTACGGGATCAATGCAGAGACTTGTTGGTCACTGGTGTCTTTGCAGGTATCAGTCTTGAGCTTTTGACTCATCAATGACCATGACAACCATCCGCTCTGAATACGTTCTGGGTCCAAGATTATATGAATCTCAAATAATGAGAAACAGACAGACTAATGTCCAGTTCAGACTACACGATTTTAACCCTGATTTTGACTCGCCGACAGGTTTTGAGAAATCGCAGACAGATGCCTGAAATCACAGGCAAATCGGTGCTCGTTCACATGAGTAACAATCACACAGTATGAACTATCAAAGATGCAGAATCACAGATGAGTTGTCAACACCCGTGAGATATTTGGCATGCTAAATATCTGGAGCTGTTGGTGATTCAAATCATGCCATGTGAAATGTGTTCGGGTTTAATATAATATCAGCTATTACCTGCAGCCAATGAGAGAGCAGCATCCACTAGTATGGGTATCTGCAGGCCAGTGAGAGGATGGGGGAGAAGTTTAAAGTGCTTCTTTTCAGTCTGTTTGGACCTGAGAAATCAAGAAAAAACTAGTGGAAATTTAGCAGGAGCACCCGTGTCTGTTTGACGTGTCATCTGAGCAATATCACAACCGGGTCAAACATAAAAAAAGTCAAGGAGAAATTGCTATTTCCCTTTAAAGGCCAGGTGAGCAAAATAAGTCCATATTTTACCCCACTTAAGGCTTCTTTTTCATTATGTAGTTAAAAACAAAAGATATACTATGACTATGACTATGACCTTGTGTTGTTTCCATGTCACTTCTCGTGTGTGTTTGTCAGTGAGATGTAGTTTGCGGATTGAGACAAAATTGTCGCCGATTCTTCCTATTGTGAAGTCATGCAGTGTGAAACCCCCTGTCGCCGATAAGCAGTGTAAACAAAGCAGTGACAAAGCGCTAGCCCAGATAGTCATGCAGTTCGAAACTTCTGTGACATGACTACTTTGAAAATCCTGCAGTCTGAACCTGCACTACAAGAGTATAAATGACAGTCAAATTACGTTGTCTTTTGGGAAGTCTTCCAGTCTGCAGTTGCCCTGATTAATCGAGCACAGTTATAGTTCAGTCAGGCCAGAAAGTGTTTATAATCCAACTCAATTTAATCCTTATCTTCTGTATTTGCCTAGCTTATGGTTCCAGGGGGTTAAAGCAGAGCTGTTGAATGTGCTAATAACAATGAAGCGAGAACCCACGTTAAGAAACTAATAACTTTCCAAAGTGGTCCTGTCTGAAATGCAGCCTAACAATCATTTAGATGTTTTAGATGTCAAAGTAAAAGAGGGAGGAACTACTCAATATACCCTTCCCTCTCATCATGTTCATTCAGTTTATATCAAATAAGTCTTAGAAGTTGTACATTTTTAGGTTCCTCAATTTAATGCATCTTTTTGAGAATTCTGCTTAAGGTAATTGAAATAGTTTTGTGATGTTCATTTTGTTATGTACAGACATCTGTGGTACTTTAAACTATGTTTTACTACTTCAATGCATTCAGCACCTACAGTCTTTATTCTCAGCTATTCCCTCAGCGACACTTTGAAAATTTGTATTAAGAGCTCAGGGGTGGCTATGTGTTGTGAATTATTCATGATATGAAGACTGTGGCTGCGCTGTACCAAGGGCTGACAATTCACACTGCACCACATATACAGCTGTTTTGTCAGTGGATGATTAATATGACACTATATTGAGTATGTGACTGCAGAGGTTTGTGGATGTGGAGTTGGAGGAAGAACGCATTGCAGATTTAGTGTAGAGCAACATCTCTTGACCTGTAGATATAAATATTTCTGAAACTATTACATTTTTGTATACGTAATTGAAATTAATTTTATATAAAATGTAATTTGAACAGGGATTTTAAACAGGGGTTCAAGTCTACAAGGGACTGCTTGTGGCCCATGGGAATGTTGAGGGAAAGCATAAAGTTGTTTAATTAATAAAATTCATTAATTTATTAATTTTCTTTTCGACGTAGTCCCTTTATTAATCAGGGGTCGCCACAGCGGAATGAACCTCCAACTTATCTAGCATATGTTTTACACAGCGGATGCCCTTCTAGCTGCAACCCATCTCTGGGAAACACCCATACACTCTCATTCACACACATACAGTATGGCAAATGTAGCTTACCCAATTCATCTATACCACATGTCTTTGGACTGGGAAACCAGAGCACCCAGAGGAACCCACACAAACATGGGGAGAAAATGCAAACTCCTCACAAAAATGTCAACTGACCCTGCCGAGGCTCAAACCAGTGACCAGTGACTCAGAAAAGACAGTGCTACCCACTGCACCAACGCGCTGCATTAATAAAATTATCAAAACATTTTTTTTAGAAAATGTATTAAAAAACATAAAAAGATGATACATGTTGAAACAAATTTGATAAAAATTGTAATAATCTAAATAATACCAAACAAAGTAATTGTTTATAAAATTGTATAATAATAACTATAAAAGTAATATAATAATTGTTTAAAAAAATAATTTTAAATGATGATAATAATATTAATAAACCATTAGATAAATAATAAAATATAATAATTGAAAAAATCTGTAGATTATGACCACGAAATAAGTAAATAAATGAACAAATACAGTACTTTAATTAGTAGAAAAAATATGAATGTATTATTGATAAAAAATAAAAAAAATATCAAATATAATAGGGGCGACACAGTGGCTCAGTGGTTAGCACTGTTGCCTCACAGCAAGAAGGTCACTGGTTCGAGTCCTGGCTGTGCCAGTTGGCATTTCTGTGTGGCGTTTGCATGTTCTTCCCATGTTGGCGTGGGTTTCCTCTGGGTGCTCTGGTTTTTCCCACAGTCTAAACACATGCAGTATAAGTGAATTAGATAAACTAAATTGGCCTCAGTGTAGAATGTGTGTGAATGAGAGTGTATCGGTGTTTCACAGCACTAGGGTGTGGCTGGAAGGGCATCCGCTGCGTAAAACATTAATTAATTAATTCATTCATTCATTAATTCATTTTTTTTGGTTTAGTCCCTTTAATAATCAGGGGCCACCACAGTGGAATGAACCGAGAACCTATCCAGCATATGTCCAGCTGCAACCCAACACCAGGAAACACCCATATACTCTTACATACACTACGGACAATTTAGTTTATTCAATTCAACTGTACTACATGTCTTCGGACTGTGGGCTAAACTGGAGCACCCGGAGGAAACCCAAGCAAACACAGGGTAAACATGCAAACTCTACACAGAAATGCCAACTAACCCATGCTAACCACTGCGCCACCGTGACACCCTGCGTAGAACATATGCCGGAATATTTAGCAGTTCATTCCGCTGTGGTGACCCTGGATAAATAAGGGACTAAGCCGAAGGAAAATGAATGAATGAATAATAAACCATTAGATTAATTAGATTAGAATAAAAACATAATAATTGAAGGGCGACGCAGTGGCGCAGTAGGTAGTGCTGTCGCCTCACAGCAAGAAGGTCACTGGTTCGAGCCTCGGTTGGGTCAGTTGCAAATACAGTACTTTAACTAGTATATATATAAAAAAATAATGTATCTTAATAGATTAAAGGGATATTTCATTCAAAAATGAAATTTTACTCCCCCTTAGGTGGTTCCAAATATATATTTTACAAACTTGTATCCTTGTAATAAAGAAAGCTGAAAAATTGCCACCATTGATTTAGACAGGAAAAACAAACACTATGCAAGTAAATGGTTACAGGTTTCCAGATTTCTTGAGAATATCCAAACCTGATCTCATGGGTAAACATAACTATTTTACATTTTGTCAAAGTAGTGGCTAATTTGTTCAAATTCAAATGAGTTCAGTAGTACGAAAATGTATGATTTTAAGAAAGGAGGCGTGGCAGCCAACCCCGCTCCTAAACCCCACCATCGTTGGGGGATGAGCAAATCGTACTAAATTGTACAAATGAGATCGTACGTATTCATATACGAATTAGCCACTAAATCAAAAAGTTACGAATTGCTGTAAGATCGTGTTGGAATATTTTTTATTTTGTGTTTAACAGAAAAAAGTCATAAAGGTTTGTAACAAGTGGTGTTAGTAAACAATGACAGATTTTTCAT
This sequence comes from Danio kyathit, assembly GCA_903798195.1. Classification (NCBI taxonomy): domain Eukaryota; kingdom Metazoa; phylum Chordata; class Actinopteri; order Cypriniformes; family Danionidae; genus Danio; species Danio kyathit. The sequence continues at coordinate 55,643,771 of LR812523.1, read as the reverse complement.
TTTTCGCATTGCATGTTTTTTCTGACCAGTGGCAGATAGGAAACAGTTTGAAAACAGTCATTGTTTTTTGCACTTTATTAACTTAACGATGCATAAATCTTTAATAACTGAATAAATAAACCTTTAAACTGACCTATATCAACAGTTAATGCAACTGAATATATCTTCTCCATTATGACATTAATCTTGAGAATGTTATGTAACATTTTAATCAATCTCTAAGAAAACACCACACCAAAAAGGCCTGGGCCAATTTTTTATTAGTAGATGTAGAGTTCCCTCTCCCTCTGCAGGTGGAGGGAGTGATATTTTCTGCCCTACTCCTTCCAGCACCAGCCGGTTTCCTTTTTAGGCAACAGGCTGACACACACCCTCCGTTTTTCCTCTGTTCCTGAGTCATGGTGAGCCTTGACCCCTCCTGCTTCTCTGAGCTGCAAAACAGCAGGTGCAGGAGTCGACAGATCGGAGAACTACCGTCTGAACCCAAGCACAAACACTTGCATTTTACTGCCTTCATTTGCATTTACATGTCCTTTAAGCTGCCTTTGAATGTCAGAGTTGAAAGTTAAAATGCACAGTATGTTGTATTCTGAATGTATGTGATAAACAATGTTGATTTGCTGTGGTGGCAGTGCAGAGAAAGGCGAATGCGAGGTCAGTGCTGCCAGGAGGAAGTGACTCACGTGAACCACTAACCCAGTTCCTTTTGTTCGCCTCGCTGGGTATTCCTGGCCCCATACAAGTCATTTCATGCCATCAAATCAAACATTTGGTATTTAGGCCACCAAATAGCAATGCTGGCTCAAGCTACTGTATGAGTTTGGGATGGGATTATCTAGCAGCATTTGCACTGTACTAGTGACATCATAAAGTAAGTCAAAAAGCACATCAAAAATGCAAATGATGTCTGTTGACTACCTTAATGTCCAGGTGACATCAAATGGACATTTAACATTGGTATAGAAAAAAAAACATTAAAAATTGATTACAGTACAGGTGTTCCTGGAGGGCCGCAGCTCGGTTTAGCTTTAACCCCAAATAAACACACCTGATTAAATTAATTGAGTCCTTCAGAGGTGCAGTGGTGGTCAGTATTGGAGAGTTATGAGTGCTCCCGCAGGAATGTAAATACTGTCAGTAGTGATATGTAGTAGTGAAAGTGAATAAGGGCTTAGCTAGAGCGTCTCTGCTGCTGCAAAGGTGCAGTGGTTCAGTATGGAGGCAATGTGTGCTCCCGCAGAAGCATTTACTGCGGTATTAGTGCAGGGGAGTGTGACGATAGTGGTATTTGGAAATGTAAGTGCATATGAGCTCGTTTAGAGCATCACTGCTGCAGCAATTGAAACTTGGAGCGACCCCTAAATGGGTCAGAGCTGTGGTGAAAGAGAGTGAGTGGAATTATGGGATAGTTCAAGTTTGGGGAAATGGTAGAGTCGTGCTTATACCTAGAAACGCATGTGGGTGAAAGTCGACTAAAGAGGATCAGCTGGGCTTCCCCGAGGTGGCATTGCTTTCCTGTGGTGTAAGAATGCTAAGAGGGTTTGAAATGGGTGTGTAGGGGAGGGGATGTCAAAAATGTATATAGAATGTACTTTGTGAAATTGATCTGTTTGCTTTGTTTAATAAAGAAAGATAGAGTTTCTTCATCCTGCAAAGTTAGATCAGATATGGTGGGGTGGATTGTGGGATTGAAATTTGATGTTAGTTCAGAACATCTCAAAAACCAAAAAGGCTAGTGTGAACATGGCATCGAGGGTGTGGGCTGTGTGAGTGGAAATATATCCTTTTGCGTAGAGTGTGAATGCATTGAGAATGGTTGTGGAGTGTAATAGGTTAAATTAGGATCAGCTTCTGGAGCCGGCTGCCATGATTTCTAAAATGAGAAACAAGAGAGAATAAGAAATGAAATTCTTTACAACATGGTACAATGTACATCAGGCATAATGAATTGTTTTAGCTGATATCCATGCAAGGTGTCTTAATAAGGGCATGGGCAATTGTGAATGGAAGCGCCTTTTGTTAATGCATGGTACGATAGCTTCGTTGTCGCAATGTGCAAGGATGGTAGAGGTGGGTATTCGTCCCTCCACAGGATGGCAGATGGATGGATAGCTGAAGATATGGGCCGTAGCTTGTCTGGTGGTCCTGGAAGTACCTCTTGAAGTGGTGAAGTGAACTGTACCTAGGTGAAGTTATAGTGGAGTGGAGTTTAAACCCCTTAGTGATATAGAAGTTTGTTTAAAATGCAAATGTATCTAATACAGAGTCAATGGATGAAACATTACTCCGTTTGTCAGAAATGTCCTCCTCCCATTCGTAGCAGTCAAGCGTGAAGTTTGTTTATTTGCCATTTTCACATCCAACCGACTTGCCATTATACACTTGCATATGACACTTTGTGTTTGGACATATGAGCAGTGGTGGAAAGAGTACTAAAGAGTACTTTAGAGTACTAAAAATTTATACTTAATTACAAGTACTGTTACATTGCTGACATTATACTAAATTACAAGTAAAAGTACTGGTGCTAAAAAGTACTTAAGTAAAAGTACAAATTAATCTTCATAAAAACTACCCAGAGTACAAATTACTTTTTTAGCTTGTGGTATTGGTAGAATTATCCATAATTGCTGAATCAGACAAGATCCAGGCAATAAAACACATTTTACAAAACACGATTAAAGATACTATAAACACTTTTGAAACCGTGTAAACAGCATTAACTGAACTGTCAGGTGTGGTTTATATATGAATCAGATCAGAGCACCTAGAGGAAACCCACGCCAACAATGGTATTGTGGATATAAAGTGAACAGAAATATACACAAATAAAAATAGACTCTTTATAATTTCAAATAATGCCTCTTTTATCTGTACGATCAATCGATGATTTAATTAGAAAAAACACTTGCAAATTATGGAGAAACTTTGTGAACCGAACCGTGAGAAACCACAGAACAACACTGCCTAGTGCCTTAACATGTTAATAAATAAATATCACACAAATGAAGTTATATGTCTTCTTACCATAATGTATTTTTTTTAGATTAGAGACTGAAATTTTGTAAGCCGGATGGCACAGCAGAGGGCAGGTTTCATCCACTTATTTTTATGGGCTTTTTGGATATGAACATAAGAAACGGTTGATGGAAACGCCATGATACGCATACATTTTGAGGCTGAGCACATTGTGAAACATCTAAAGTGTTGTTTTGGTCATTCTAAAACGCCATTTCAGTATTGGTGTTATTCTATTATTAATTACCTCCAGAACTGTCAAAAGTGTCTGTGCTCTGTGTTTCACGCGTTCAGACGCCACCGCGCTTTCACTGTGTCAGGATTGCCTTCTGAGGTGCAAGTCATTTATTAAATGAAGAAAATATTCACGCAGCTTCTCTTATTGCAGCAATTTCCGTTTTTACTTATGGTATTTGGTGCCAGTTAGTCAGGAAGTGGCGATTTTGTTCTCTTTGACTTGTTGGACGGAAACGCTGCTTTATTGGCACATCTTTTATGCGATATTCCAGTTTTGTGCATAAATTTAATTTGCATTTTTAGATGATAACATAGCTATTCACACTGCATCAGCACAGCTGTCCCCTTTCTTCCCTGTAGGTGAACAGCTTCACCGGATGTGGCCATGGACATTCATCCTCTGCTATTTCTTCATCATTTCTGCTGTCTTGAATCTCCATATGTCAATAGATAACTTTGTGACTGTATGATGACGGTCAGCTCACGTAAATCTGCAGTAGCCTGAACTTGTTATTCGGTTCAAATAATGTACCAGGCTTTTTTATTGGTCAGTTAAGATGAGATTTTTTTTTCTGGCTACCGAAATGCTGGCCAGTGGTTGAAATATTGATTAAATTACAGTACCCTGCTGAAAAACCCCTCTAAAAACCAGGCTGATTGACCAGCTTAAACCAGCCAACCATCCTAGGTTTAAGCTGGATTTTTTCAGCAGGGTACTCCGTAACGAATTGTGATTTTAAAAATAACAAACTAAATTACTCAGCTTAATTTGTACTCAAGTACAAGTAAAATTACAGACTTAAAATTATACTCATGAAAGTACAAATACCCCAAAAATGTACTTAATTACAGTAATGCGAGTAATTGTAATTCGTTACCTCCACCACTGCACATGAGTCACTATGGCATATTTTGATTATACTACGTTCGATGTGTTGAATGTTTTTTACTAGATGGGTAACAATCTTTTCAGAAGTGAAAAGGCTATCAGATGTGGCAGAGTAATAAATATAACAACTTCCGACATCAAACTCTGAACTTTAAAAACAATGTCACTGCTTAGTAGAAACTGTGTGAATGGTTTGTTTGTTATGGACTTTACTTTAATCCATGATTAAATAACATTACGTTTGGAATCTTAACATGATTAAAATCACAAGCATATCTGGCCCAATTCATTCAAATCTTTTGCAACTGCATCCAATCATGAACTGTCAAGAGGGTGGGGGGGACCATCTCGAGTTTTGGGAGCTCATTGGATGGTGACACTTCTCCTTTTAGTTACTGGCTCAACGGAGTGTCAATCAAAAGTGCAAAGGATCGGCAGCCATTTTGTTGACCAAAAATCACTAGTGTTTATGTCTGAAAGTCGCTATTCTACTGAACGCACTCCAGCGACTAGTTTGAATGATTGCAGTGCATTCTATCGATGTTTATCAACGTATGAATAAGTTGTGGACTAATGTTTTACCGAATAGATTGCCTGGATCCTTGCAGTCAAATTACATCATGCTGTTATGCTGCGTTTACACCGGACGCGGAACACGCGGATAAATCGCGCTATTCGCGTGTAAATAGACGTGCGAACATTTGAGTTTACTCGCTTCATTCGCGCATCAAATTCAGTGACTGTAGCTTCTTTGCTAAATGGATAACATGGATTTTATTGAGAAAATAACTGTTTATGTGCTTTTATGAAGGCTAAAAAACAGCATCCATTAGTTTGGAGCAGTGTATGAGTCCACTAGATACTTTTAGAGGTGCAGCAGCTCTGTGAGCTCATAAACTCCTCCAGAAACTTAACCTGGATGACGGAGGCTTTCAGAGGTGCTTCTGACTGAGCCGAGCCCAGTTTGATGAACAGGTGCTACGTCACAATCATGCCCCCACAAGAGCAAGCTCCTGATTGGTTAACGCGGCACGAATGTCTGCAGAAGTTCACATTTTTGAACTCGAGTGATTCACGAGATTTGAGCGTTAAGCGCGTCAAACGTGCAAAACGCTCAATTCGCGCCACGCAATTCGCGCCACGCAATTCGCGTCATTTGTCTATTCGCGCATTTGCATTGACTTAACATGTAAATCACTCGCGATTGATGCTTCTTCCGCATCTGGTGTGAACGCAGCAATAGAATGTTATGGATCTGTGGACAGGCGGGAGGTTTGAGTTATTTGGTCGATATCATTTTAGTCACGCAAGTCTTGTCTTTCAAAAGATTTATAAAATGTTTAGTCTTTGTTGGACAGTAGTTATTTTTGCGAGGCTTCCCCTTAAAGCATGCTATGTACGTTACCGTGGATGGACCGCTAGGAGAGCAGTGAGAGTTCAGCTTCATTGCAATGACTTGGATCACCGGCATCTTGAGAGTTTAGTCGGAGTTTGTGGACTGCGTTGTGTGATGCAGTTTGAAGTAGAAGGTGGAAGAGCTGGTAGGCCGGCGTTTTGCAGGAACTCAGGCTCGATTGTTGGCGAGGCTGCGGCTGAAGTCTCAGGGAGAGCGGGGCTCTGGCTGGAGTTGTTGTTTGTTTGTTCTGGCTGTTATTGTAACGAATGAGGCAGAGTCTCATTCATCCCACCACCAGAGGGAAATGTAGTCTCCAGTATATTGACTTTACACTTCCTCAGTGGTACTTCCTGTTAGCACCATATAAACACACTGTGTAGACCTTCTCTTTGCGAAGTATTGTCAGTTCCACTGCCTTACCGAGCGTTTTTCTTACTATTGTGTTTGCCTTGTTGTTATGATCATTTGCCTGCCTTTTGACCACTGCTACTTTGGATTTTGGACTCTGCTTTGTTTGCCTGTTTTGGACTGCCTTATCGTTTGTACCGACCTTTGCCTGTATATGACTACGACTCTGCATGTGCATTGCTGTTTGTTTAATAAACCTTTAGCATTTGGATTTACACTGTTTTCATGTCGTCACCTATGGCTCCCTCACAGAATACTCTGCCCAACATGGATCCAGCGAAGATTTCTCGACTACAATCAGCTTTCAATTACCGAAGTGAATTACTATCCGGATACCAGGAACGTTTGGTTCAGCTGCAGAGTACAAACGACAGCCTCATGCAATACCTCTACTCTCTCCCCATTACCACAGCTCCCCGGTAAGACTTGAATTACCTGATAAGTTTGATGGCTCTCCTGAATTATGCTGAGGCTTCATTCGTCAGTGTAAGATATTTTTTACAAGTCAACCAGAGACCTATGGTCATGATACCAAGAAATGTGCCATAATGATATCATTGCTAACTGGTCGAGCATTAGATTGGGCATCGGCTGTGTGGGAGAGTTATTAAAACATGCAATCCTCATTCGACCATTTTATTTCCCAATTAAACGAGATTTTCGGGTATCCTGAGGGAGGACAGGATGTCTCTGAACAGTTATTTGACCTCAAACAGGGGAATCGCACTGCAGCAGTCTATGCTATTGACTTCAGAACGTTAGCTGCACAAAGTGGTTGGAATGATGTTGCTCTCAAAGCTGTGTTTAAATGGGGACTAAATGCACAATTGCAAGCAGAGTTAGCCTGCAAAGCCGTTGATGTTTCCTTTAATGAGTTAATCACATTGGCCATAAAAATGTATAATTTAATGCGTAACACTCCACGTTTATGTCAGATTTTAACGATTAAACCAGAACCAGTTTCACCCAAACAGGACTCCCCAGAACCCATGCAGACTGCTTCCACACGCCTTTCCACTGAAGAAAGGAATTGACGACAACGGTAAAACTTGTGCTATTACTTTGGCAATGAGAACCATTGTAATGCAATCTGCACTCTCAAGGTCAAGAAGAACCCTACACATCCATACCTGTGACTACAATTGAAACTCCTAATCGACGAAGTTTCCTTTTGGAATACAAAGTTGAATTTAAAAGACTATTCAATGTGTTCCAGCATTAGTGGATTCACGATCTGCAGTAAACATCATAAGCCAGGAACTCACTGAAAAACTCAAACTTCCTTCTAACCCTTGTGTTCCAACAATTAACATAACCACCATAGATAACGGCCCCATTTGGTCAGAGATTACTGCCACCACTCAACCTGTGCTACTCCACACTGGTCTATTCTACCAAGAAACCATAACCTTCTATGTGGTCCCCTCCTGCAAATATCAACTAATATTGGGCCATCCTTGGCTGGCAGTTCACGATCCAAACATCTCCTGGAACAATGGTAAGCTCACCCAGTGGTCTAACTATTGTATTAATCATTGTTTAACTAAGAAACTTTCATTTCCATGCTTTTCGCCAGCGTAGAAAGCCCAGAAACCAGAGTTCATTCTAAACTCCCAGCTATCTATCATGAATTTGCAGACGTCTTCAGCAAAACTAAAGCCACGCAATTGCCTCCTCATAGACCTGGTGACTGTGCAATTGAATTACTACAAAACATGTCTCCTTCCAAGAGTAAGGTGTATCCTCTTTCATGCCCTGAAACCCAAGCCATGGAGAATTATATAGAGGAGGCCCTTTCATCTGGGTACATTCGACGCTCTACCTCACCAGCAGCTGCAGGATTTTTCTTTGTGGAAAAGAAAGACGGCGATCTCTGTCCTTGCATTGATTATCGGGGGTTAAACAACGTCACAGTTAAATACAGATACCCATTGCCACTCGTCCCATCTGCATTGGAACAGCTACGAGAGGCTCACATCTACTCCAAACTCGACCTCAGGAGTGCCTATAACCTAATACAAATCCGAGAAGAAGATGAGTGGAAAACAGCCTTTCTGACCACTAGTAAGCACTATGAGTCTCTTGTTATGCCGTATGGGCTAGCAAACTCACCAGCAGTCTTCCAATCATTCATTAATGAAATTTTTCATGATTTACTGAACAAATGCATCATTGCATATATTGATGACATCCTAATCTATTCTCCCAACCTAGAGCAACACATCAAGGATGTAAGAACTGTGTTAAATTGTTTACAACAACATCAGCTGTTTGCCAAGCTTAAAAAATGTGAATTTCATGTCTACACAATGTCATATTTAGGATACATTGTCAGCCATCAGGGGGTGGAAATGAACGAATCAAAAATTCAGGCAGTCAACGAATGGCCTTTTCCCAAGACAATAAAAGAATTCCAACGATTCCTAGGGTTCGCCAACTTTTATTGACGATTCATCCGTGGATACAGTTCCATCGCAGCACCTCTCACATCACTCCTAAAAGGTAAACCTGGAAAATTAACGTGGAATCCAGCCGATGTCAAGGCTTTTGAGCATCTAAAAACCAGCTTTACAACAGCACCTATTTTGAAACATCCTAACCCAGAATTACCCTTTGTGGTTTAAGTGGATGCTTCAGACTGTGGTATTGGAGCAGTGCTTTCTCAACGGCATGGTAACCCTGGTAAGCTACACCCCTGTGCCTTTTTTTCACGTAAATTAACGACTGCCGAAAGAAATTATGATGTGGGAAATAAGGAACTCCTCTCTATGAAAGCAGCTTTAGAAGAATGGGGTCAGTGGCTCGAGGGAGCCGTCCACTCGTTTCAAATGATCACAGACCATAGAAATCTAGAATACATCAAGGGAGCCAAACGTATGAACCCCAGGCAAGCTCGGTGGTCATTATTCTTTACACTTTTCACCTACCGACCAGGCAGTAAAAACCTCAAAGCTGATGCACTCTCTCGCCGACAAGATCATGACTCAACCCCTCAAGCTAATGCCCCTATCCTTCCATCTACAATGGTGATTGCCCAGATAAGTTGGGACATAATGGAGGAAATACAACGAGCACAGCAAGATGATCCTACCCCACCAGAATGCCCACCTAATCGACAATATGTTCCTCAAGCCTTTAGAAATCGCACCCTCCAATGGATACACTCCTCACTAGGTTTAGAACATCCAGGGATTCATCGAACCCTATCTCTGGTACGAAATGCATTTTGGTGGCCTTCCGTGAATAAAAATACCACTGATTTTGTCAAAGCCTGTCATATTTGTGCCCAAACCAAGACCCCTCATACACTTCCCACCGGTCTGCTGCAGCCTCTACCCATTCCACACCGCCCCTGGTCCCATCTATCTATTCATTTTATTACAGACCTGCCTCCATCCAATGGATTCTCTACCATCTTAGTAATAGTGGACTGCTTCTCTAAAGCGTGCCAACTGATCCCACTAAAGGGACTACCCACAGCCATGGAGACAGCTGTCGAACTCTTCCAACACAATTTCAGAACCTACGGGATCCCAGAGGACATAGTCTCGGACCGGGGTCCTCAGTTCACGTCTAAGGTGTGGAAACCCTTCTGTAAACAACTGGACATTAATGTCAGCTTATCGTCGGGATACCATGCAGAATCTAATGGTCAAGTGGAGAGAGTTAATCAGGAAATTGGACGTTATCTGAAATCTTATTGCAGCAGAGAACAGAATAAATGGAGTGACTTCCTCCCATGGGCGGAATATGCTCAGAATTCCCTCACTCACTCACCTACAGGTCTCAACTCGTTCCAATGTGTGTTGGGCTACCAACCTCCCATGTTCCCATGGTCAGGAGAACCCTCTATGGTGCCATCAGTGGACGATTGGATTAAGAGTCTGGCTTTCCACCCGAGATCTTCGACTTCGTCTACCATGCAGGAAGCTCAACCCCAGGTATGTAGGTCCTTTTTCGAATTCTGAAAAGAATTAATGAAGTTACCTACCGTTTAGAGCTTCCTGCTAACTACCGTATGTCTCCTTCCTTTCATGTTTCCCTACTGAAACCGGTCCACCCCGCAACTGACCCTGGCTCCTCGACTCCCGAACCTCCACCACCTCTGGAGATTGACAGAGCACTTGCATACTCAGTCAATGAGATCCTGGATTCACGCCGCAGAGGGGGTCAGTTGCAGTACTTGGTGGACTGGGAGGGCTATGAACCAGAGGAGAGATCTTGGGTGGCTTCCAAAGACATACTGAACCCATCATTGATACAAGAATTTAATCGTCAACATCCCAATCGTCCCGCTCCACGCCCCAGGGGCAGACCCATGAGAAGAACACCAGGAGGTGTTCATAGAGGGGGGGATTCTGTAACGAATGAGGCAGAGTCTCATTCATCCCACCACCAGAGGGAGCTCTCTCCAGTATATTGCCTTTGCACTTCCTCTGTGGTACTTCCTGATACCACCATATATAAACACACTGTGTAGACCTTCTCTTTGCAAAGTATTGCCAGTTCCACTGCCTTACCGAGCGTTTTTCTTTACTATTGTGTTTGCCTTGTTGTTATGATCATTTGCCTGCCTTTTGACCACTGCTTCTTTGGATTTTGGACTCTGCTTTGTTTGCCTGTTTTGGACTGCCTTATCGTTTTTACCGACCTTTGCCTGTATATGACTACGAATCTGCATGTTCATTGCTCTTTGTTTAATAAACCTTCAGCATTTGGATTCACACTGTTTCCATGTCGTCACCTACGGCTCCCTCACAGTTATATGGAGCTTAGGGTATTTATAGTGGCCTAGGAATCGTCTGATTCGTGAATCATAGATTGGATAATGCAGGACCAGCTGCAAGCAATCATAAGCAATCATAAGCACGTGATCCTCTCGAAATTAGTTTATAAATAAAGTTCACTTAATGCACAGGTTTTGATTAATCCTGTATTATTTATAGTAGTAGTATATATTGAGGTGTATACCCCAATGGCTTATTAAAATAATCCATTTGCCAAAAATATCAAAAATGGCTCTTTGCTGAAAAAAAGGTTCCTGAATCCTGACTTAAATTGTCATGATCAAGTTTGTAATAATTCTCTCTGGAACTTCAATAAACTCTTTACAATGTATGGTTGTTATAAAAAATAATCCGTGCTGTCACTGTGAAAGCATACTACAGTATGTGCTGCTGCAGTGCAGCTGCTTTTGTATACAGTGTGAAATGTGGTATTTTTGCTTTTGCGTTTGTTGTTGATAATGGCACAGAAATTACACACCACACATTTAATGATTTTTAAGTTTTTTTTTTCTTTTTCGTGCCCAAGAATTTGAGAAAATGAGGCAGTTTGTACATTTGCTAGGAATGTTCCATGAAGATCTTTTACAATACCAGTGCTTAAATTCTTAATGGGTCAGGTTGATTTTGGCCAAAACTCCATTGCAATAAATTCCACTCCAATAAATTACATTACAACCCAAATTGCAGAAGAAATGTTTGGTTAAAATTAGGTTCAAATAGTAGTGCTAATAATAGTGTTATAATCAGTAGTTCACTCAATAATTAAAAACAAAACAACATTAATAAAATAAAACAAAATAAGTACAATTCTGTCTTCAATCCCTTGAGGAAATCATGTTTCAAGACTCTCCAGTATTATTATTACCAATAAGAATTTCAGTCAATTCACTTTTTATTATTGGGCCCTTCTATTAAGTAATGCCCTAAACCCTTGTAGCACATCCAATAATATTATTATTGAATTGGAATGTGACATCAGTGAAGCATTAAATGTATTTGTTCAAATTAGTTTATTCTAGAGCAATCTGACTATTGGGATCCTCATAACATCTCTAAACACACGCACCAGAATGCGTTACTTGTTTTGATGATATGATGAACAGACTTTGGCTTGATTAATTTTCCACAACATCTAATCCTCAGAGTGAGAGTCTGCTTACACAAGAAACATGTCTGCCCAGATCCCTCAAATGTCTCTGGCATGACACTGAAAATCAACCCTGGTAATGCATACTGTCACAGGTGGATATTGGCTGATTAGCAGTCTGGGTTTTATCCTGTCATATAAAATGCTGATGGAGAAACACTTGGTACAGTTGATCTTCAGAGATTCATATCATAACAATTGTGGCTTATGTAATGGGGGAGTGTCTGCATTTGTGCTACTCACAGTTGAGTTATAATTGTCCCCTACTCATCAGTCCATCAGCTCAACTTCCCAGAAAAAAAACAGAGGTTTTTATAGTTTGATCTATTTGAGTCAAAGAAAGGACCACCAGCAGTGCAGAGTGCATAATTGAGATCATTTGAGATTTTCTACCATTAGGTAGAAGCTTTAGACCTCAGTAAATGGCACAATGTTTTTAAAATTACATTAGATTCAGTTAAAATGAATTAATTTAATGTATTTTTAAAGAGCCAACATTTAATATTATTATAATTATTATTATTATTTTACTTATTGAAATAATTCATTTTATTGTATTTATTTTTATTACAGTTTTTCTCCATTGGTTTGGCTCATTTCTTGAAACTGGAATTACATTCTCAATACTCTAAGGTTCAGTAAAACACTATAGCTCACTTGCAAAAGCTCATATCTTTCCCAAAACTGTTTGTTCATATGTCAAAACTAAATTTCCTTCTCATTTAAACAGTCAGTGCCCCCAAAATCCTTTGTCCTTTTTGCATTGCGTAAGCACGGCAAGTCAAAATGTTTAGATGTTTTGTCACTATGACAGAGGACCATTGAAATATCCCTCATGTCCACCTTTCAGTCTTAGCCCAGTTTTTGAAAATGGTCACTGAACTGTTTTTTTTTTTTGTGTGTTTTGACAGAATGCAATTGCGTGAAAAACTAAATAAAATAAATTAAGATTTAAAAAAATTATAAGAAATAAGGATTTTTAGTCTGATCTCACAAGGAAATGTAACTTTTTTACATTTTGTCAGTTCAGTGGCCTCCAAGTGTCAGGGTTCTGCCACTTTGGTCTTGTAAATTCTTGTTTCGTGGCAGAGTCCGGACACTAGCTCTGTCTTGTCATGCCCTGTTGTGCTCGGCTCGAGTTTCTCGGGTCGGGCACTTGTGTTCTGTCATTGTGTGCGTCTCTGTGTGCGCGCCGTCGTTGGTGCGTGCAAACCGTGCACGCTCCCGCTTGATGCGTATGGTCTGCATGCGCTTGTGATGTGCGCGTACTCGTATTTGTGTTTGGTTCTTTCTGCATCGCGCTGTTTCATTCTCAGCGTCTCAGTCTGGTTGGTTTTGGTTTCGGTTGGCGCTGGGATGAAACATGCGCGTTGCTTATGTGTGAGCGCACGGTAAGGTGTTCATCTATCGTGTGCTCGTGTCTTGCGTCTGTTGGTGTTGTCTAAGCACGTGGTTGGATGTTTACATTGTGACCGCGTGCTTTTTGTGGTGTGCTTCTGTGTTGTCTTGAGAACACGCGGTTAATGAGTTCTCTCATTGGCTGCGTGTTCTAGTCTTGTATTGTCTAGTCCTACCCTCCTTGTTAACCCATTATTAGTTTATCATGTTCACCTGTTTGTGTTAATTTATGCTTCTATATAATCTCCTCATGTCTGCTGTCCTGTGCCAGTTCGTCATCATCGTTCATCATTGTATCCTGCCTTGTCCTGTCCTCCAGTCCAGATCCCTGCCAGCCTGCCCTGTCCAGTTTGTGTTATTTGTTTATTTTTATTTATTAGTGTTTTTCCCCCTCGGGGTTGTTTACTTTTCCATTTTTGTTTTATTTTTTATTGTAAATAAACATCTAAGTTTGCATTTGGGTCCTCGCCTCCTTTCCCTTACCCACAACCGTGACAATACGAACTGGCCAGAATGAGGACCCAGCAGACCAACTCCTTCCTCAACCACGTGCCACAGCTTCTTCGACTGCATGGGCTGCGACAACATGGTGTTGAATTGAAGGAGTTTGCGGAGAGGTTCCGTATGGCAGCAGAGGGGCTCGGGTTCAATGACTGGGCTCTTTTAAACCTCCTGAACTTTGCTCTTGATAAACCCCTTTATCCTCTGCAGATACAGAGACTGCTGGGCTACACATACAAACAGTTTGTGGACCATATGGTTAATCAAGGGGCCCATGATAGTCTTCAGGAGAGAGTTTGTTCTGTACTTCCACCGACAGACCAACCTGAACCCAGCTCCCTGCTGTCTCCCACTGGAAAGAGGAGGAACAGGCCTTCCTCCCTCGTTACACCTCCAGTGGTAGCCGAACCTGCTGCAGCCTGCCCAGCTACAACCCTGGCTGCAGCATCACCCATTGAGGCACCCGCAACAGACACTGCACCCGTTCTGCAGGCGGTGGAGTACACTGCAGTGTCTGAAGAGGTGGCCAGCTTCCCACCACCAAAAATAAGGAAGCGCAGGAGGAGAAAGGGCTCCTCCACCACAGCGGCTCCAGCCCCAGAGCGCCCGCCAGAGTCTGCTCCAGCCCCAGTGCGCCCGCCAGTGTCTGCTCCAGCCCCAGTGCGCCCGCCAGTGTCTGCTCCAGCCCCAGTGCACCCGCCAGTGTCGGCTCCAGCCCCAGTGCGCCCGCCAGTGTCGGCTCCAGCCCCAGTGCGCCCGCCAGTGTCGGCTCCAGCCCCAGTGCGCCCGCCAGTGTCGGCTCCAGCCCCAGTGCGCCCGCCAGTGTCGGCTTCAGCCCGGCTCCTAGCTCTGCCGGCACCACCCAGACATCTTGCCCTGCCGGCACCACCCAGACGTCTTGCCCTGCAGGCCCCAGCCCGGCTCCTTGCCCTGCCGACCCCAGCCCGGCTCCTTGCCCTGCCGGCACCACCCAGACGTCTTGCCCTGCCGGCACCACCCAGACGTCTTGCCCTGTCGGCACCACCCAGATGTCTTGCCCTGCCGGCCCCAGCCCGGCTCCTTGCCCTGCCGGCACCACCCAGATGTCTTGCCCTGCCGACCCCAGCCCGGCTCCTTGCCCTGCCGGCCCCACCTAGACGCCTAGCCCTGCCGGCTCCCCTCAGGCCTCCTGTCCAGCCGGCTCCAGTCCAGTCAGCTCCCCTCAGGCCTCCTGTCCTGCCGGCCCCCCTCAGGCCTCCAGCCCTGCCGGCTCCCCCCAGGCCTCCAGCTCAGCCGGCTCCAGCCCTGCCGGCTCCCCACAGGCCTCCAGTCCAGCCAACTCCCCTCAGGCCTCCAGCCCTGCTGGCTCCCCACAGGCCTCCAGCCCTGCCGGCTCCCCACAGGCCTCCAGCTCAGCCGGCTCCAGCCCTGCCGGCTCCCCACAGGCCTCCAGTCCAGTCGGCTCCCCACAGGCCTCCAGTCCAGTCAGCTCCCCACAGGCCTCCAGTCCAGTCGGCTCCCCACAGGCCCCCGGTCCAGCCGGCTCCAGCCCAGCTGGCTCCCCACAGGCCTCCTGCCCAGCCGGCTCCCCACAAGCCTCCTGCCTTGTCTCTCTTAAAGGATCCTCCCTGGGTCATCCCTCCTGCCCCTCCCTGGTTTGCCCCTACACCACCCTGGACTGACCCTCCGGCTCCACCCTGGTCCCCTGCCTGGTCCCCTAACTCTCTGAATTTACCCTGGAAAGTCCCTCCTGCTCCACCCTGGCCCCCTGCTGGGGTCTCTGACCCGTTGGTCCTGTCCTGGACTGTCCCTCTGGTCCTGCCCTGAACTGTTCCTTCCTGGTCTTGCCCTCCTATCCCTACCTTGTTTGTCTTGTTGGGTCTGGCTTGGCTCCCCTCCCTCCCCCCCTTCATGTTGTCTTGCCTGTTCACTTCCCTGTCTTGTGTGTGTTGATGTTGCCTGTTTTGTTGTCTTGTGGTGTTTCTTGTCTGTCTTGTACCTTGTTGAGTGTTACCTTTAGGGACGCCAGGTGGCGTCCCTTTTGGGGGGGGGGCTAGTGTCAGGGTTCTGCCATTTTGGTCTTGTAAATTCTTGTTTGGTGGCAGAGTCCGGACACTAGCTCTGTCTTGTCATGCCCTGTTGTGCTCGGCTCGAGTTTCTCGGGTCGGGCACTTGTGTTCTGTCATTGTGTGCGTCTCTGTGTGCGTGCCGTCGTTGGTGCGTGCAGACCATGCACGCTCCCGCTTGATGCGTATGGTCTGCATGCGCTTGTGACGTTTGCGTACTCGTGTTTGTGTTTTGTTCTGTCTGCATCGCGCTGTTTCATTCTCAGCATCTCAGTCTGGTTTTGGTTTCGGTTGGCGCTGAGATGAAACATGCGCGTTGCTTATGTGTGAGCGCACGATAAGGTGTTCATCTATCGTGTGCTCGTGTCTTGCGTCTGTTGGTGTTGTCTAAGCACGTGGTTGGATGTTTACATTGTGACCGCGTGCTTTTTGTGGTGTGCTTCTCTGTTGTCTTGAGAACACACGGTTAATGAGTTCTCTTAATGAGTCTTGTATTATCTAGCCCTACCCTCCTTGTTAACCCATTATTAGTTAATCATGTTCACCTGTTTGTGTTAATTTATGCTTCTATATAATCTCCTCATGTCTGCTGTCCTGTGCCAGTTCGTCATCATCGTTCATCATTGTATCCTGCCTTGTCCTGTCCTCCAGTCCAGATCACTGCCAGCCTGCCCTGTCCAGTTTGTGTTATTTGTTTATTTTTATTCATTAGTGTTTTTCCCCCTCGGGGTTGTTTACTTTTCCCTTTTTGTTTTATTTTTTATTGTAAATAAACATCTAAGTTTGCATTTGGGTCCTCGCCTCCTTTCCCTTAACCACAACTGTGACACCAAGGTTTGACATCATACATTTATCATACTGCCAATGAAATTGTAACGATTATCAATCACACACATAAAGTAATTAACATACATCAGAATAAAAAAGGTACTGTATACAGCATAATATACTGTAATATAAACACACAAACAAAAAACAATGAAAATAATATACAGCCTACAGTGCTTGATTGGTCATCTGAGATGCGAGAAATTCCTCCTTTGTTAGTCAAGTTTTAGTTTTACCTGACTGCCAGTTGCTGTAATAAATGTATTAAATGTTCCACGGAGTCATATATGATATTCATGGTACTATGTTCTTGACTAATTTTGAACAGACTATTGTGCATGTGATGACTTATACAATGAAATGATGCTGACACATTTTGGAGCGAACAACCATTGAACTGAGAATCAACAATCAGTTTAGATCAACTAGATCTATTCACTTGGAAATTGTACTAAATGTAGGCTAAATGTACTTAGACATTTGCAAATTGATGAAATGAATGAGAAAAAATAAATTTTGTTGTGAACAATTGCCAAGTGATTTGGAGGTTTGTCCATGTTGTTTTGAGAATGTAATTCCAGTTTCAAGAAATGAGCAAAACAATGGAGAAAAACTGTAATTGTAGAAATTAAAACAAATGAAAAGATTTTCATGTAAATAATAAATAAATGAAACATTATTGTATAAATAATAACATAAATATGATTCACAGCAATTTTACCAACTTTATAACAACACATTTGTAATTGTCATACATTTATTAATAATATTTATTACTATTACTATTATTATTATTAATATTATTATTATTATAAATAACGCAATCACTAATAATATAAATTAATATAAATCAATGTGCCATAGCCACATTTTTTGGTTGAGCAGTGTTTACGATTTTGCACAGATGTCTTATCTATAGAAATATTCAAAGGAAAAGAAAGAAAAGATTATATCATCTGACCCCCTTTAAATCATTAGGTAATTGTGTGATTGTCCAATCCTCCAGAGCTGAAATGAAATAACAGCTGTTCAGGTGCCAGATACTAACAGCACAGTCAAAATCCTCTGAAATGAAGCCCTGTGAGTGTGAAAATGGTGGAATGTCTCTGCGTAACGTGCCCTGCATTGCATACATGATGTCCCAGAATATATTTACACCAGTCCTAAATTTGACATGAGCCCCGATAAACACAGCAAATAATTCTTTGACTATTTCTGCTTTGAATGTTTACTTTGAATGTTAAGCACAATTACTTGTCCATAAACATACTTAAGTATAAGTTAAGGTATTCAAGCATTAAAAAACGAGCGGGTGTGCGCCAACCGAAGAGCGGGGAGGGGGCGTGGGGGGTGGGGGGGCTGGTTTGGGTTGTGCTGTTGGAGGTTAATGGTGGGGAGATGTGGGCAATTCCGGGAGTTTTCCGGGAAACAGAACTATACGGGAGATGGGTCTGAAATACGGGAGACTCCCGGGAAAAACGGGAGTGTTGGCAGGTATGCCGTTTCAGCATTGTGATTTGAATTCAGGCCCACTTAACGTTTCATTTGATGCGCGAACATTATTTGTGACATGTACCAGGTTATCATTATTTGTTCTGGTACCAGGTTATTTATTTACCATGCTATTTTAAGTTGTGCCAGATTGTTTTTCCTCCTTTTTTAGTCCTGAGGCAGACATCCCAAGTTGGTTATTCTGTAAAGAGACTCAGTTGTTATTATTTTTAGTTGCTTTAATAGTGTGGACTAGGGCTGTGTGATTTGGGGAAAATATGTAATTGCAATTTTTTTTTTGACAGATTTTGCAATTTCGATTTGATTTGTGATTTAATTTTGTAGTCAAGTCATTAATTCAATAATCTGTATTTTAGCTTCTTACTGCTAAAATGCAGTGAGTGTTAGTTAAAAAGGGAGCTTAAAAGATATTAACTTTTACATTTGGTACAACTTTGGTACATCAAAAAGTGTGTTTATGATAACCATCCCACAAGGTAATCCAGCAAAAAATTGTTCTTAAAATGTCACTAAAATGTAATATTTATACCTTATAATTAAATAGAAAATAACCCATTAAAAAGCTGGCTACAGGCCTGAAAGTGTAATGTTAAAAGAATGTATATTAACTGATAAAGAGAGTTTAATAAAGACTTCAGTTTATTTTAGCCGTAGTGCAAATGAAACATGTCTCATATATGAGTATTATTATAGGGTGGAGCACAGGCTGCAGTTTTTCTGACAAACTGTTTAAACCGAAATTGCACATGTTACTCTGAGAGATCAAGAGAACTGGTAGGCAGGGATCATATACTTTTGCATTTAGCTGTTTATTCTGCAGTTAATTTTCAGGGCATATTATACACAAACTTTATCAGCCTGCTATAACGGCAGACTGTGCGTTAAAGCGGAGAAAACATGAGCATTAACGTCTTTATCATGATGGACTCATTCAGTAGCGAACTCGAGTTTATGTGACTTACACTTTTCGTTGAAAAAGCTCTTTATGTCCTTTTTTGCTGCCGCCATCCTCACCTGTGTGTGTCACAGACCTCACACATCTCATTCTTGCACGGGAAATTGACTTCCGCTATTTTGGCGCTGCTTTCAGCTACAGCCTCTTACATGACAGCAGGGAAAGGCACAGTCCTTCTAGGTTAACATGTCTAGGTTAATATTGACAGCGTGATTTTTTTTAAGTGAATTAAATTATTGGAGGGGACATTTCAATAGTTGGTCCTCCTCCTCCTCTGTCCCCTCCATCCATGATAAATCTACACCCCTGCTTTTTAGCAAGACGCTCCTCGTGTAGCCGACCCGTTCACGATTTCCTGTTTGTTATTGTGGCCGTTTCGCATAGTTCGGTTGCGCAATTCTGATTGGGCAGTACGAAAGTGTGCTTACTCAATTGGCTAGTAAGGCTGTCACACACAGACGACTGTCTCACACACACACAGAATCAAAATCAAAATCTATAAATATGTTTATATTTATATATTACTTGTTATACAATTTTGTCCTTTAATACAAGCAGTCAGATATATGAACTGCACCTTTAATTTGACCTGCTCAAAAAAAAAAAAAAAACACTCTTTGTGAATGTTTTAGACAACACTCCAATACTTGCACAGAAGACAGCATGAGCATTCATAACAAATAAACTAATGTAAATATTATTGCTTTTTGAGCGCTGGCAAGTTCTTACACCCCTATGATTGGTCATTGTCTTCACCCGCTCAACAGAAAGGGCTGCGATTGGCTTTAGAAACGAAAGCGCTGTTCACCCATGAGTGACGCGGGGAAAAACAGCCGCGGGTCAGTCTATATGCGCATAATACGCGGTTATCAGGTAATCCGTAATAGAATAAATACAATACAATAAACTCGCACCACAGGCACGCTTGTATCTGGATCCACAAGTATCTCGCTTTAACAGCCGAGAGGAGAGAAAAATTTACCTCACAAACATGCCAACGGGTCAAATGCCCAAAGTGTGTTTGGAGGGGGGGTGGGGGGGGGAGCGAGAGGCAGAGATGGAGTTTTACAGCATTTCTCCCTAGTAGTGAAATAGCGGCTCGTGCTTTACCATTCCTCAGTGTCAGACTGACTGTCCAGCACATTCACACATGTGCACAATTATCTGCTTTTTAACATCGCGCATAGGAGATAAATGACGTCAGTGCGTAATAACCGGTTATGATCTATTACTGAACCGATATCGAATTGTCCCCATCTCGCAGTGCACCGAAGAAACGATTCATTTTGACACCCCTATCTTGCGTCCACAGTTACTTTTGTTGAATGTGGTTTGTTCTTCTTGGTGGTATGCTGACATTACCTTGGTTACTGTGGATCTTGATACATACCTTTCTTTTACTTTTTTGCAATCTTTTACGTTTCACATACTATATAGTTGAGAAGTATGCAATTTAGAACACAGCTAGTGTCTTCTAAAGTGAAATGATTGAGGTACACACATACATACAAAAAACAACAACACAAATATTTTAACCCTTGTGTATTGTTCAAACTTACTACCTTTTCATTATGTCTGTGTTTTTGCCCCTTTTACTTATATTAATGTGATATGAACATAGTAAACATAGGAAGCGTATGTATGCACACACACTATAATCTGCTGTTATACTTCATAGAACTCCGTTTACACCATTACTCTATTGCACAGGCCTATCTAAAGGGTTAATAATGCCAACTAAAGTTCAACACTGGAAACTATAAATTGTTCCTTTTCCTAAGAGGGAAAACCACCAATAACCATCGATAAACAAGGCATAATTATATCTTGTCATGGCTTTGCAATTAACAAATCTCATCAAAATGGAATTCAATTGGGAAAGAAAAGCCATGAACACAATGAATGGCCAGTAAATTTGTGCAGAGTGTATTTTATTTTATTTTTTTTTGCAAATTATCAAAGCATTTTCGCAAAATATGTGTCAAAATAAGATTTGTCACCAACAATTCATTCAATGTGCTGGATTATCCAGAGTGGATGAACACTCATATTAACGTCACTTGATTTTTAAAACTTTCCTGTAAAATTGTATTAAATGGCTTAAAAATCTTTAAAAAAAAACCCTAAAAGACCAAAATGTGATGCAGAGGCCAGTAACAAATCATAGACTGATTGCAAATATGTGTTGGATTAATGATGATAGTGACATCAACTTTTTTAAACCCCAATACTTTAAATATTTGTCATTAATTAATAAGATATAGGTAGCCCTGCTTATTTAATATAACATTATAATACCACATCATGACAGATCATCAATAAACATGATTTAATTCAAGTACATCGTTTATTATAAATGAGTTTTTTGATTTTTATACAATTTAATTAAAACATTTAACATTTGTACAAAGTGTAGATTAATTTAATTAAAATAGAATTGTAAATTAACATTTGCATTATTTATTGAGCATAAATAAGAAGAATCACAAGAAAAAAAAGTACTTTTTGTCAAAATACAGTTGTAACGAGTATACAGTTTTTCCATACTCTAGTAAAAACTACAAGTAGGTATTGATGTATTTGATGATGTATTTGACACTACAGAACAGACATAACTTTTTATGTTAATTAAATCTTGTAAAACGTAGCTTAAAAAATTGCATATGTTGAACTAGCAGGAAGCAGGATGTTTAAACTATGCAACTGAACTGTAGCTACTCCAAAAAATTAGTCCTGCTCCCCCTGTGCTCTTTTCTCTTCAGCTCTGTCTTCATGCTATCTTCTCTGTAACATGATTCAGCATTAAATACGGGAGTCAGTGTTACGTAGTAATACTGTGCCCCCAGATCTGGCCAATGAGCAGCGGGTCATCAGACACACCCACATGATGCCACCCACTGCTCCTCAGTTCATTACTGGACTCAAAGAAAACATCCTTTCCTCAAACCCACAAATCCATCACGGACAGTTCACAAGAGCAGTTCTGTTCTTCATCTCTCATCTCGCTGGCATCATTTCTATTGGGTCATTTACATAAAATAAAATGTAATTAAATAAAGGTAATAATAATAATATTAATAATAATAATAATAATAATAATAATAATTAGAAAAATAAAATTAAATAAAAGTGAAATTAAATAAAATAAACAATAAAATAAAAATATATAAATTGATAATTATTTTGGTTTTAAATTTAAATAAACATTTATAAAATAAAATAAAACTTAAATGAAATATAAAATAAAATAACACAAAAAAATTATATTAATTTAGTTTACATAAAATTTACAAAACCTTAATAAGGTAAAAACTAAGACTAGAAGTCATGGAAAGAGTTAATGATGGACAAAATTATCTATTACCTTGGAAAGGTCATTATTCAGATATACTGTCACTCAAAATACCTATAACATAATTTGAAATATTAATGAAAAGTTCCAATGCAAATAGCAAAAAATGAGTAATTTACTACAACTTGTCAAATTAAAATAAAACAAAAAGTCTTTTAAAAATGAAGTCTACTTTAACTTATAACAGTATCAATAATACCGAAATAAGTCTTCTTTCTGAAATCGGTTTATTTACAGATCCTGTCTTTACCACACTAATAAACCTTAGCTATTTACCATAACCATTTCAGAAATTATAAGGCAGATTTTTTAATCATGTCTTGTTTAGTTGTTTAAGTCTTTTCCTCTCGTTGGGACACATTATTTGGGGCCATTTGGGAACGAGAGCATTGATTCACTAACTCATTCCGTTAATATCAGTGTGTGTGTAAAGAGTTGCCAAATAAAAAAGCCCCTGGATTCTCTTACATCCTGCGAGTCAGAGAGAGATTGCGACAGGTTGAGTCAGCACTGAGAGTTGTGTGAAAAAAATGCATTACACACACACAAGCCTCTCTTACTCTCGATTATGGACTTTTCTAACTGTATGCCAGAACACTCAACTTCTCAGCCTTTATGGTTATAAACTACAGCAAGTTTAATAGGGCAAAATCCCCCAAGTTTTAGTTAGTTGCATTGAGGGATTGAATGAAATGTAGAATGAGCCAGATTTGTAATCTTGAATATATATATATATATATATATATATATATATATATATATATATATATATATATATATATATATATATATATATATATATATATATATATATATATATTCACAATGAATATATGTGCTCCTTTTAGAAAGTGGTGACTAAAAACTTACTTTTAATAATCTCAACATATTTATACAGGTTACTTTTTTAGGTACACCTTACTAGTACCAGGTTGGACCTGCTTTTGCCTTCAGAACTGCCTTAATCCTTTGTAGCATAGATTCAACACGGTACTGAAAATATTCCTCAGAGATTTTGGTCATTATTGACATGATAGCATCATGCAGTTGCTGTAGATTTGTCGGATGCACATCCATGATGCAAGTCTCCCGTTCCACCACATGCCAAAGGTGCTCTGTTGGATTGAGTTTCTGGTGAGTGTGGATGCCATTTGAGTACAGTGAACTCATTGTTATGTTCAAGAAACCAGTCTGAGTGGATTTGTGCTTTACGACATGGCGTGTTATACTGCTGGAAGTAGCCATCAGAAAAGTTACAATACTTAGGTAGGCTGTGGCGTTGACACAATGCTCAATTGGTACTAATGGGCCCAAAGTGTGCCAAGAGAATATCTCCCACACCATTACACCACCACCAGTCTGAACTGTTGATACAAGGCAGGATGGAGCCGTGCTTTCATGTTGTTGATGCCAAAGTCTGACCCTACCATCCGAATGTCACAGCAGAGATTGAGACTCATCAGACCAGGCAACATTTTTCCAATCTTCTATTCTCTAATTTTGGTGAGCCTGTGCAAATTGTAGCCTCAGTTTCCTGCTCTTAGCTGACAGGAGTGGCATCTGGTGTGGTCTCCTGCTGCTGTAGCCCATCCGCCTCAAGGTTGGACATGTTGTGCATTCAGAGATGCTCTTCTGCATACCTGGGTTGTAATGAGTAGTTATTTGAGTGACTGTTGCCTTTCTATCAGCTTAATCCAGTCTGGCCATTTTCCTCTGACCTCTGGCATCAACAAGGTATTTGCGCCCACAGAACTGCCACTCGCTGGATATTTTTTTTTCTTTTTTGTACCATTCTCTGTAAACCAAATGGTCATCAAAGATTGTGCGTGAAAATCCCAGTAGGTCAGCAGTTTCTGAAATACTCAGACCAGCCCGTCTGGCACCAACAACCACGCCACTTTCAGCTGTTTTTTATGTAAATTTCAAATATGCTATTTTTTTCATAAGTGGCGGTTAAGCCTCTTATGCACTGCCCTGCGGAGAGCATCCTAATGTCTGACACTTATTTTGGAGTCTAATGCATGTGGCTATTTGTAAAATGGAATTTGTTTGGGCTGTCATATATATGTCACATCTTTGACATTATTTGTATAACGTCAGATATTTGTATACAAATAAGAATTAGTTTAAATCATTTTTGTCATGAATTTTAACAGTTTAGAATTAATATATGTATTTAAAACTTGTATAAGAAGATGAATAATTACTTAAAAATACACAAAAATCATTAGATATTAGATATTGGGCAGAATTTGACAAAAACTCCCAGCAGTTAGCATCACTGGATATAACTTTTTAAACTTATTATTATTATTATTATTATCATGGCAGCACGGTGGCGCAGTGGGTAGTGATGTTGCCTCACAGCAAAAAAGCTGCTGATTCAAGTCCTGGCTGGGCCAGTTGGCGTTTCTGTGTGGAGTTGACATGTTCTCCCCGTGTTTGCGTGGGTTTCCTCCGGGTGCTCCATTTTACCCCACAAGACCGAAGACATGTGCTATAGGTGAATTGGGTAAGCTAAATTGTCTGTAGCATATGAGCGTGTATGGGTGTTTCACAGTAATGGGTTGCAGCTGGAGGGGCATCCACTGCATAAAACATTTGCTGTATAAGTTGGTGGTTCATTCCGCTGTGGCGACCCCAGATTAATAAAGGGATTAAGCAGAAACGAAAATGAATGAATGAATGAATGAATGATCATCATCGTCATCATCATCATCATCATCATCATCATCATCATCATCATCATCATCATCAGGGTATTGCTGAAGGTTATGAGAAGGACATTTTATAATTTTACAGCAGCAATTACACACAAACCAATAATGTGAGGTCAGCTTAGCTTTAAAGTGAAAGACACGAGATGGATAATGGCTAAACAGATTTAGAAGGAAAACAGTGCAGTGTTGCATAACTGCATAAAATGTGTAGAATTCAAGCAGAATGACTTTGGCACATACAGTAGCTTCAATCGACAGTATCGGGCAACTAAGAGAACATGCAAATATGCATGTATATGAACAGCATACATAAATATATGAACATTTATCAGACTTTGTAAAAAAAAATATTAAGAATAATACAGACACTAAAGGTAGGCTTATGTGTCTAAAATTGTTCTGACAAAGAAACAAGTAATACTCTCATTGTACAGTATACTGTTCATATGTGAACTTGGACCACAAAACCTGTCATAAGTATATTTTCTGAAACTGATTTATACATCAACTGAAAGCTGAATAAAAACACTTTTTATTGGTGTATACTTTGTTATGATGGCACACTATTAGGATACAGCTAAATATATATACACAACAGTTCTGTCTGGTTCTTGAATCTGATTGGCTGATAGCTGTGCGATATTCTGCATTAACAGCACCCGTGCAGCCTCTTCACTATTGGGTATTGAAATCTTTATTGTCCACACGTGTGGAAATTCGTTTTTGGCATCCCAAACATAACAAATACAAAACACAAACAGAGCACAAACACAAGCTTCCTACACCACAGATTACCAACACACAACCCTAGACATACAGACTACTTCATGGTCAATTATTCAAAATGGTAATAGCAGATGGTATAAAAGATTTCTTGAAAATATTTGTTTTTGCTGTGGGTACTCTGTATCGTCTACCAGAAGGAAGTTTTTCAAATTCATAATAAAGAGGATGAGTTGCGTCCTGAACTCTCTGTGAGGCTTCCCGTCTGGTTCGGTTTATATACAGCTCTACTGCTTCTGGGGGTCCATTATGATCTTTACTAGCCGTATTAATGATCTTTGCAAGTTTATACTTGCTTCTAGCTCCAAGATTTCCGTACCAGCCAAGAAATATTATAGGAGACAATGCTTCATTTCAACCAGACTGGTTCCCCAGAATACCCTTACTACTAACATTAAAACTATTAAATTTCCTTAAAATAAAGAGTCTCTATGTTGCCCTTCTTTATAGATATAGTCTGCATGTTCACCAAAATTTAGGCTACTATCTAAAATAATCCCCAAGTACTTAAAACTGTTTACAATCTCAACATGTTGACCCTCGATAGTAATGGATGACATATAAGCTGCCCTTCTCTATTAATAATTAGTTCCTTAGTTTTCAAAGCATTTAGTGACAAAGCACTCTCCTTGCACCCTGTCACCAGATGTTCTATGTTGCTCAAAGTATGGCCCTCTCTAGCTCCTCCTTTCCTTTGACCTTAAGTCCCACCACGCCATGTCATCAGCATATTTGAGTAGGGGTAATATTGCTTTCAGAAATCTGCATTTCACTTATATACATCGAAAATAATTCAGAGTGATATCACACAGCCTTGGGGTACTCCAGTGTTCAAAACAACCTCTTCAGATATTAAACCCTGTACAGACACTCTTTGAGGGCAATCAGTTAAAAAAATCCTTTATTCATAACACTAGGTGCTCATTAATATTAGCTTTAATAATCGCTTCAATAAAATGTCAACTTTGACAGTATTAAAAGCTAAACTAAAATCAATAAATAAATCTGGGCAAAAAGCACCAGGGTGCTGAAATGTGGCTTGCTGATCATATGGAGCAGTGTTAAAATAGCGTCTTCAGTACCTCTCTGGTGCTTTATAGGCAACTGCAATTGGTCTGACCCATGGAGTTAGGCAAATGCCGTAATACAACCCTTTCCATGCATTTACATAGAAATGCTGGTAAGGGCAATAGGTCTAAAATCATTTGGTAATGCAAGGTTTGCATTTCTTAGGAATAGGAATAATTGTTGTTTTTTTCCAAGAAAATGGAACCATATGTGTATCAAGCAAGATTTGAAATAATCTAGTGAAAACCCCTTTCAGTTGGTAAATGCCACCCTGCTATTGCCCGCCCCTCTAAGACCCTCTGGGCCAGGTGTCTTAAAAAGGGTTAACACGTGCAAGACTACCAGCTATCTCTTCTAGTGTATAAGTAATATTATTACCTACATGGCTAACCACTTGGTCAAACTTGGCTCCATGTGTAGTTTTATCAAACCTACTATAAAAAATTATTCAATTCATTTGCAAATGAAAGAGAATTTGTAGGTAAGCAGTGTTGCTTCAGAGTCTCCCTGCCCATCATATGTTTTAGACTGCTCCATGCATTACGAGCATCACCAGTGACAAACTGTTTCTCCATTTTATCTCTATACTGTTGTCTACTGTAGATTTTTTAATAATTGATGTAAGTTCACGTCTTTTATCTTTAAAAAGTACCATATTACCTTGTGCAAAAGCCACCCTTTTCTCCATTAGACATTTCTTCATTTCATGCGAAACCCAAACCTTGTTGTTAGGGTATATTTTAACAGTTTTTGTTTGCACAACATTATTCTCACAGAAAGTAATGTAAGATGTTATTGTTTCAGTTAACTCATTCGCATTTACACAATTATCAAAGAAAATGTCCCAATCTGTATCCTCATAACAGTCTCTCAGTCTCTCTTTACAGTCCTCAGACCAAATCGCCACTTCTCTTACAGTAGGCTTCTCTTGTTTCAGTTTAGTTTTGTAGCTGGGCAACAAATGAATAACATTATGGTCTGACTTACCCAGTGGAGGGCGGGGCACTGCCTTATAAGCCATAGGTATATTACCAACACCTTATCTAAACTCCTTGAAAGACGTGTGGGTAGCAGAATGTACCGTTCTGTACCGTGGTAAATGACCGGAGAGTTCACAGTTATTAAAATCCCCAAGAAGAAAACGAGCTGATCCCACCGAACGTGCGAGTGCATTGTTATAACTCTCACTTATCCGAGCCGCGGCATCCTGTATTTGAGTCCTGGTATATAACCAATATTATGGTGATCTGCTCCAAATTCCCATGGGAGATAGAAGGTCTGAAGGACACAGAAAGCAGTTCATAATCGGGAGTGCACACTTTCTCATGGATGTGAAATTTGTGTTGCCCATTTTTTGACACACATACCCTCCCACCGATTGATTTATTTGAGGCATATTTGTCCCGGTCAGCTCTTATCGTGATGTAACCAGGTCGCACAACTCAGTTTCGTCTTTAAGCCATGTCTCCGTTAAACAAATCAGGTTACTCATTTTAAAGTCATTTTCAACTTTTACCCTGGCAGTCAGTTCATCCATTTTATTATTTAGCGACCGCACATTTGACAAGGTATCATGGGAAGAGGGAAACGCGACCCTCGCTTCCCTTAACCTGGTCCTAATACCTCCTTTCGATCCCCGTTTCTTCAACCTTCTCCCTTTAAATTTTGTATTACGTAAAATTTCGGGGCAATCCCGTTTTATCGGTTCAATATTCATCTGTCCTGCATGTCTTTGTAGAGACAACAGGTTCTCTCTGGAATAAATCACACCTTACCTAGGCACAGCCAAGGTGTTGTTGACGGAAAACGATAACCACAGAGCGTTCAAAATTATCCATGTTCTGATTAACCCCATATTTCACAGTGCAGGAAGCTCTTTCACAGACGCGATAAAACCATAAAATACAAATAATAAAAACAAAACAAACAAACCACATATGTTTGGCGTAAGGCTCTTGGTCAACCGCTGTGCAGCGCCCCGGTGTGTATTACTCCGCACACATAGAGTGACAGCAGATAAAAAACTCCCTACAGTTTGACAAATATTGCTGCTGTTGGACAACATAATGTACTTCTAAGGCTTTTTAGGCAAGAATGTACTTGTTTAGACTTGCAACTATGCAGTTTATTTTTAAGGATAGCGCCTATTTTAACTTTATAATTTTTGGAGATCGGCAGCCATCAGCCTGTCATATTGACGCAGAGCAAAGATGTTAGCGCCCCCATATGGTGACAGAGGACCGCATAATAAGTCCTTAGGGGAAAAAAAATTCAGCGTAATTTCAAACTACAGCTGATTAACACCATATAAACCTGGTTTATAGGTACTTTCTGGAGTCAATCTCTGTCTTTTGTATGTTGTAATGCTTTATTATACCATAGTAATCTGTGTTTGCTTTGCTTTGGCTTTTTTGGGGTTAATTATTGTGATTCTCCCAATTGCAGCAGATAAATACTGGGAAATCTCTGTAGGACTGATGGGCATTTCATGCCGTTCAGCCTTTGTAATCTTAAAATGTCAGAAAAATCACCTGTTTTTGTCATCATTTTTTGACATTACGATAGAGAATCAGCAACAGTTTCTGCTGATCTGACGTCAGCTGCAGGTGTGAATGAACGGCAGAATAAAGTAGTTCCTCATACTAAAGAATTTTTGAGACTCTCCGTGTTTGATTTTGTTTTTTATATACACGATTATGCTGTCGAACTGTTGTATAAACACAATATCAAACTCATAGCAGTGCGATATGGCTGTATATCAATACTGGTAGGATACTAAGGCAATGATTGCCTCCCACTAGTGCTGATATACAGCCATATCACACTGCTACAAGTGTGATATTGCTCATATATATATATATATCATATATATATATATATATATATATATACCGGTTGCTCATGAAGAGCCCTATATAGACCGCACGAGAGGACAAGCGAGGAGGGCATTCTGACAAAAACCTTCATTCTAACTATTCTCTGTTCTACCTCCAGAATCGAGTGGCTGATTGGAGCTCACCCTTACGCTGCTACCCCCTTCACTGACCCGAGGACCAATACACACAACATCACCACCATCCCCACCGAAGCACGGCACTTTCGGGGGGACTGAAGGAAGCATACGGAGACCGCACTTTCTCAACATTACACACCGGATCTCACTGTAAATAAACACCCCTCCGGGGCTTTCACTGTTACATCCGTGTGTGTGTATATTTTCCCCCTCTTATCCCACTAACAATTATATATATTTACAGTAGGACATTTATAAAATATCTTCATAGAACATAATTTTTACTTATTAATATTGTAATAATGTTTGGCATAAAAAAAAAAATCAATCATTTTCACCAATACAGTGC
The DNA here is from genome assembly GCA_903798195.1 of Danio kyathit. NCBI lineage: Eukaryota > Metazoa > Chordata > Actinopteri > Cypriniformes > Danionidae > Danio > Danio kyathit. The sequence goes on along the minus strand of LR812523.1, from coordinate 55,613,365 downwards.
ATTTTTGGATATTACCCGTGCAACATTAGACTGGCTTTGTGGTCCAGGGTCACATATATTTGTATGTCCTCTTGGTTTTTACTATCTGTCTGCTGCTGTTCTCTCTCTCTCTCTCTCTCTCTCTCTCTCTCTCTCTCTCTCTCTCTCTCTCTCTCTCTCTCTCTCTCAATTCAGTTCAGTTCAGTTCAATTCAATAATTGCTTATTGGCATGACAAATGTTACAAATGTATTGCCAAAGCAGTTCTAAAGTTTACATAAAAAGTAACATGCATAAAAACAAAACAGTAAACAAAGTAAATAGTTGTAGTAAAAAAAAAAAGATATTTATTTCTAATAATTAAATAAATAGAAACAATACATCATATTATTCAACATATCACATTATTATTCAATATATCATATTATTCAACTATCATATTATTCCTACAAATCAATACAAAAAAAAATAGATCAGAATAAACTGTACATTTAACCACCAACATTTTAGAATAAAACAGTAATAAAACAATAATATCAGTATATTTACAAGATTCATTTAATAATAATCTAGATGTGCGTGCACGTGTTTGCGTTTGCAAGCGCATCACTGATGTTTTTATTGGTCTCCTCTCTCTTTTTGTGACAGGCATTAATGTATTGCGCCGCTAGAAGGACACAGTCATTTTTTTTTCCCCTAGTAAATATGAAGCGTGTTTTTATTGTCTAACTCAGTGAAATTGTGGGTAAATGCACTGTAGTTTGGGGTGGGTAGAATGTTTCTCTGATGTGCTGATAGTTTGTGCAGCGGGTGCGGAAGTGTTCCTCCGTCTCCCACTTCTGGCTGGGCACAGTGTGCGGCAGATGCGACTTCTCTCTAGGTTTCCAGTTCTGTCCTGTATCGGCCCGTCTCTACAGTCAGACTGTGAGCACTCAGCCTGTATTTGGTCATTGTTGTTCTTAATTTACTATCCATTACTGCGCCTAGATATGTGCTGTGTGTATAATCTCTATTATTTAGATCTAAATAACATTGAAGTTTACTTGTTTTGCTGCTGCTTCATTCCAGTAAGTCAGATACTCTTCTTTTCGTGCATTTATTATTGATTGGGCTTAATTCTGTGGATGAGCATGTCCGTGTCCTGATGCTGCCTGCTGTTAGTCATATTTTGTGTTGGTTTGTGTTTGCAGCTTCAGGGACCATCTGAATCAGGGGGCTTTTTTCAATGTCCATTTCTTGGTTTTTAGGGCTTTATAATGATAAGAGTTGGGGTCACTCATTTTTATGTGTTTCCAAATTTGACGGCTCGTTTCTCAATGCATGAGTAGAGGATACTGGCCTAATTCTGCCCTGCATGCATTGCTGGGTGTGTTCCTCTGTACCCTGAGGATGCTCCTACAGAACTCTGCATGTAGGCTTTCAATTGGATTCTTATCCCATTATCAAACTCATGACTGAGGAGAGGACCCCAACTTCACTCCCATATAGCACTATAGGTTCAATCACCGACTGGAAAATTTTGAGCCAGATTCGAACTGGAATTTCTATTTGTGTTGATTTTTTAATGGCGTAAAAGGCCCTTCTCGCTTTCTCTTTTAGTTCATTCACAGCCAAATTTAGTTTTCCATTAGCACTTATTTTCAACCCAGGTATGTGTAGCTTGTGGCAGGTTCAATTTTTGTCATACCAAGGGTAAAACTGTGTCTCTTTCCCTGACATCTGGGTTTTTTCTGGAATATTAGGGTTTTGGTTTTCTTTGGGTTAACGGTCAGGGCCCAGGTCTGACAGAAGCTGTGCAGGATATCCAGCTGCTGCTGTAGACCCTCTTCTGTTGGCAACAGCAGCACCAGATCATCTGCAAACAGCAGGAACTTTACACTGGAGTCGTATAGTGTGAGACCCGGCGTATCTGCTTGCTCTAGGAGCATTGCCAGTTGATTGATATAAATATTGAAGAGGGTTGGTGATAGTGGACAGCCCTGTCTCACCCCCGCCCTGAGTGAAGAATTCTGTTCGCTTATTCCCTATTTTAATTGCGCACTGATTGTTTGAATATATTGTTTTTATATTGTTGTATGTTTTACCGCCGATACCTGATTCTAGAAGTTTAGACAGCAGACCTTCATGCCAAATTGTATCAAATGCTTTCTGAAAATCTACAAAGCAAGCAAATATTTTGTTTTTGTTTTGATGGACGTATTTGTCTATCAGAGTCTGAAGGGTGAAGATATGGTCTGATGTTCTGTAATTTGGCAGAAACCCAATCTGACTTTTGCTGAGGACATTGTGTTCTATAAGGAAGCCTATGTGTCTGGTGTTGATGATGCTGCAGAACAGCTTCCCCAGATTTACTGCTCACACAGATGCCTCTGTAATTATTAGGGTCTGATTTGTCTCCATTTTTGAATATGGGCGTTATTAATCCTTTATTCCATATGTTAGGAAAATCACCAACACTCAGAACCAAATTGAACAGTTTCATTATAGCCAGTTGGAATTTGTGATTAATGTTTTTAATCATTTCATTAAGGATACCGTCTGGACCACTTGCCTTTTTTGTTGGTAGGACTTGTATTTTATCTAATAGCTCTTTTTCTGTGATTAAGTAGTCTAACAGATTTTGGTATTTGCCAAATATTTGTTCTGTATAGATTAATTTATTATATATAAGCTATTGTTCTGTACTCATGTTTATTTTACTAAACAGATTTTCAAAGTGGTTTTTCCAGGTGTCTCCATTTTGTATTGTTAGCTGTTCATGTTTCTTTTTGTTAAGGAGGTTCCAGTTGGCCCAGAAATTGCATGAATCCACAGATTCTTCAATTGTTTTGAGCTGTTTTTGGATGTACTCTTCTTTCTTTTTTCTGATTGTGTTTTTATATTTTTTAAGCTCCTCGCAGTACTGAAGATGTACATCTGTATTCTCTGGTTGTCTGTGTTTTTGATTTGCTAGTTGTCTTAAGTTTTTCCTTATTGTTTTACAATCAAAGTCAAACCATTTTTTCATTATCTTGTTTCTGTTTAAAAGTTTCCTTAGTAGTTTTAATATTAGATATCATTGCCAAATAATCAAATAAGTAATTTATGTTTTCTACAGCTAGATTAACACCATCTCCATCATGAGGATAACTATTTTCCATAAATTTATCCAAAAGGAAACCTATTTGGGGGTCTTCAATTGCGTTCCTGTATTTCTCGGAGCTGTCTTGTACCCATCTATAATTATTTTTAATGTTATACAATTTGCTGGATTGTGAAAATATATTAGTATTCTTGTTCCTTTTTATATAAAGTGTAATTTGACTGTGATCTGATAGAGGTGTTAGTGGTTTAACAGTGAATGCACTGAAAGAGAACAGATCTAAATCTGTGATCATGTAGTCAACTGTTGAGCTGCCGAGAAATGAGCTGTAGGTGTATCTGCCCAGAGAGTCTCCTCTCACCCTGCCATTGACCAGATACAGACCGAGGCTTCGACAGAGCTCAAGTAGGAGCTTTCCGTTGTTATTAATTTTGGCATCAGAGTTATTCCTGAAAATATTTACACTGTTTTGTTGATAACTCTGTCCAAATATGTATTTATTCCCACTGTCTGTGGTACAGTCAGTTAAGGACCCTGTTCTAGCATTGAGATCTCCACACAGCAGCACACTTCCCTGAGCCTGGAAGTGGATTATTTGAGTCTGGATGGTCTCAAAGATGTTTTCATTATAATATGGAGATTCGGATGGAGGAATGTAAAGAGCGCATAAGAATATGTCCTTTTTCGTTTGACTGAGCTGATTGTCGATTTTGAGCCAGATATGAGATTCTTCTTTTTTAATTAATTTGATGTATTTATCGATTTCCAGTTTTGTGCCAGATTATTGTGCCCCCCGAATCTCTACCATGTTTAATTTTTTCAAGTTTTTTAGATAAAATTGATATTTCACGGTATCCTGGGGGACCAAGAGTGACCTCATCAGTTCTGCGCCATGTTTCTTGGAGTATTGTGATGTCTATGTCTGAAATGCTTTTCTGAAAATCCAAGGTGTTACCTTTACACCCAAGACTGGATGAGTTAACACCCTGGATATTTCCACAGTGAGATCGTCAGCGGTTTCATTTGGTCAACAAACAATTTTAACATTCCTCTAGAATAGAACCAATCCATATAAACCTTAAAATACCTAAATATCATAAATAGACATGTATATTATCAAGATTATCTAGAGTCCAAGCAATTTTGAGTATTTTACTCACAACTATTCTATCCGCTGTGTGCAGATTAAACTGAGCATGTGTTTGATCTCTCTTAGACTGGCGCTGTGTGTGTCCACTGGCTGTTTTAGTGCTGCAGCGTAGCTCAGTTTTCCCTGTTCTTGTCTGTGACTGCTGGTGTTGTCACCCATCACTGGGGCTTCTCTGAGTACAAGCGGTTTCCTCTGCTGGTGATATGATGGTACTACAAGATTCTGCCATTGTTGATGAGGGTGGTGTGGAGGCTGAGGGCGTGGGTTACTGAGGGTTGTAGGCATGCTGGCCTTGGGCGTGGGTGCTGAGAGTGTGGGCGCTGATGGTGTGGGTGGACTGGCACAGGGCGTGGGTGCTGATGGTCTGCTGGCACAGGGCGTGAATGCTGAGGGTGTGGATGCACTGGCACAGCATGGATGCTGAGGGTGTGGATGCTGAGGATGTAGGTGCACTGGCACAGGGCGTGGGTGCTGATGGTCTGCTGGCACAGGGCGTGGATGTTGAGGGTGTAGGTGCACTGGCATAGGGCGTGGATGTTGAGGGTGTGGGTGCACTGGCACAGGGCGTGGATGTTGAGGTTGTGGGTGCACTGGCACAGGGCGTGGATGTTGAGGGTGTGGGTGCACTGGCACAGGGTGCTGTGGATGCTGAGGGTGTGGGTGCACTGGCACAGGACGTGGGTTGCTGATGGTCTGCTGACACAGGGTGTGGTGGATGGTGAGGCTGTGGGTGCTGCTGGTGGATTCTCCAAGATGCAGGATAGGGCTCAGCCGGATGTGGGTAAGAGTCCCTGTGTGGTGATGCTAGAATAGCATGTGTTTTAGATTGAGGACGGTGATGTTTTCTTTTGCTCTTTGAGACACTGTCTGAGGTATGACCAAGAGCAACATCTTTAAGATTTTTAGCAAACACATGCACATTGTCTCTATGCAGAGGGACATGGTCTTGAAGATGGTGAATGCCCAGTGTAGGGTGATGTGTGATGCGAATGTTTGGTATTTCAGCACATCTGCGTGAGATCTCTGTGTTCACTTTCTGTCTAGTCCGTGGGTGGAAATCAATTCTGGGTAGAAGGTTGGAGATAATTATTTTTGAAGATGGGAAAGTCTCTGTTGCTTTAATTGCCACTTGTGTAATGGACTGTGCTACTCTTTCTTGTTGTGTCTTTAGGTCATTTGTCCCCACATGTATGATGATGTGATTGGGATTATCAAGTTCCTCTTTGTCCAGCTGAAGAAAGGCACTAGCTGTGTTTGGGCACCAGTGTTTTGTGACTGGGGAATAGCCGTTTCTCATTGATGTACTTGCCATTTTAGTCCATTTAAAATAACTATTTCTGCCTGTCTGCATGTGTTCTCCTGAACTCTGGGGTGTTTGGGCTCATGTATGTCTGCTCTCTGTGTGTTCGTCTCAGGTGGTGTCTGGGTGGTGCTCGATGTAGGCCTAGTGAGGGTTTCTGTGTGTTCTCTCAGGCTTTGTATTTCTTTCTCTCTGATGATCAATTCTTCTTTTACAGATGTCAACTCAGTGTTTAAGGTGTTTTTGTCCCGTTGTAACTTTTTTATTTCTCCTCTCAGTTCTTCAACACTATCCTTGTATTCTCGTGTGAGCTGCTGCAGTTTGTTTTCTAATTGTTGAAGGCGTTTGTTGGATGTTGTCTGTGAGAGCATCAGTTCTCTGAGTTCCACCAGCTCCACCTCTTGTAGAGACAGGCTGTTGCGTATCTGAGTAACTGACTGCTCCAGCTGGGCATCACAGTCCAGTACGGGCTCTTCCAGCTCCAGCTCTAGCCTAGAGCTCCTGCCTTTAGTGCTGCTGTCTTCTCTGTCTAGTTGTCTCTCTTGCTCTACTAGTGATTGGAGCTCAATAAATTGATCTTGTACAGAGATGAGACAGGCTTCATTTCCCTGAAACATTACTGTGCCATTGTGGTATATATTTACAGTTAAAAAGGTGGTGTCACTTTCTTCATCATGAATTTGGATCTGTCTTCCATTACAGATGCCGTGTTTTCTAAAGTTCTTGTAATAGAGACAGACAGCTTTGTGTCAAGCATTGCCATTTTCTGTGTACAGCAGCAAATTAGTGATGGTGGACGTGTCTCCTTTTGGGCAAAAGTCAGCCATTAGGGTCTTGGGGTGTGTCCTGAGGAGTTGGTGTTTGTATGTCTTCCTGTCCTTCGCACTCTTAACTCTGTGTGGATATGTGATGATTTGGCTGTGGGGGAGGGGCACAAAGGATGCTGCTGCTGCCATTTTTAACAGTCACTCTTCTCTCACTCACTGATATGTTATTAATTTGTCTTTACTTTGAGGTTTTATTTTCAGTTTTTTGATTGAAGTTTGTCCTGAGCTGATTTCTCTTACTGGATGCTTCTTAATACAAAGAATAATGCTACTTCTTAGTTGTTTATATTTAAATCCCATGGTCAGTTATGTTATCTTTTTTTCGCTTTTATCTTCAATTTATCATCACTATAATATAGTTTTGTATGATTTTGACTTGCCTTATTGTTGATTCAAGAGCTTGATCGTAGATGATATCTTCTGTGTAGCTTTGTTGTCCTCCTAGATGTTTCAGATACTCAAAATACTGCTGTCCTTAGTTGTTTGTTTTCAAAAAATATATGCATAAAAACTGATTGTTCATTATTTTCTTATCCTTTTTGTATTTGTCTTCAGTTTATCTGTTTGTATCCTGTTTAACTTCCCTTTTATGTAGGTTTTGTCTGGGTTGGTTCCCTCTAGAGTTGAAAAAATTGTTGAGTTTTAGGAGCTCAAGTGGAGCATGACCTCTCATTCAAATGGAATCTCTCTCTCTCTCTCTCTCTCTCTCTCTCTCTCTCTCTCTCTCTCTCTCTCTCTCTCTCTCTCTCTCTCTCTCTCTCTGTTGTGCAGTGTTGTTCAATGAAATGACAGGTGTGCACCATTACAAATGCTCTGACCCAGCTGGTATGGGGAGTATAAAAAGATGCCACAGGGTAAAGGAGAAAGAGACAAACAATTCCAGGCACAGGCTTTACTGGAATATTTCTATAATCCTGTAATGCTTCAACACACTCAATAAATGATTTGTTTGGCACCACACAGTAAAGCACTGATTGGTAAACTATTATTGGAAATATGCAATATAATGTCGGATGTTAAATAATTACCAGTCATGCAAAGAAAAAAGTAACACTTGGTTATGATATGGTTTAATTATTGACCTTAACCTTGTTTTCGAAAATAGCCTGTACTGTGAAACTACACTATATATTTGCATCCAGCTGAAGGTCAAGCTTATTCTATCACCATTAAGTACAGTACAAACATTTCTTCCATAACAAACCTCTAATACCTGCAGCATTAATCAAAACAAGACCAGGATCCTCATATTTTTGCCCACTTAATCTGACCCAGTTTACAACTGGCTGAAGATAAGAGAGCAAAGGGCAGCTTCTACAAACTGTGTAATCACACATTAGCCAACACTCTTGGTTTGACTGATAACTTATGCTGCGTGCATGAGGAACTGGGCCAACCATTTTATTTAATGTCTGGCTCGCGGCTTCTCCATTCTCTTCCTCAACTGCAATATTGTTTAGTCTTCTTGTAAAAACCACATCTGTTGTTGCACCCTGTTCTTCGGTTGTTTGCAAACTATGGATTACAGAGTAGAACTAATTGAGAAAACAACAAAAAAGTAAAATATAAGTTTTTCAGTTCAGTAAATAAGTAAAAGTTTGAAGGCATAAATTGCTCAGATGCTACCAGTTGAGGGAAAACCTGTTACTCTTGTGCAGTAATATCAACTCTAAAATAACCCCAAACATTTTTTTTTTTTCACAGCAGTTTCAACAGCTATGTTTCAATTCACTTATTTTATGCACTTTTAGGAATATTGCATGAAAACATCTTAATGGAAATGCCAAGATGCACATTTAACTGAGTGGGATACGTAGAAACCTTTTATCCGATAAGAATGTTCATAAACTAAGAAGAAAACACAAAGTAATGTGATTTTTTTTTTTTAACAGATCATGTGATGACAAAAAAGCACAATAGGGAAACATTAATGAACAAACCAGCAGACAGATCACATTGTAAAATATCTGAAATGTTGGTTTGGTCATTCTAACATCCAACCCACTAAAAGTGCAACCACTGCGGTTCTACTCACACTACTCCAGCCCAGCACCTGCAGTATGAACATGGATGTGCTAGCAAGGACGCAAAAGACCACAGACTCAAACATCAGTCAGTGTGTCTCTTAAAAGTTTACCTCCGCAGCTTTTTACTATCCAGCTGCTCTTACTGGGTCACACCACTCTAGTCCTATTTACGCTGCTCAAAAGGTATCCGAGTAGGCATCTTAGACATGTGCCGCAGACATGTCAATGAAGATGCTAAGAAATGCAGTCCGTAGCGTCAGTCGCTAGTGCACCTCTTGAGATCAGGGGAGTGGGGTTTACAAATACAGCTCCTACAAGCTGGTTTCCATTACACTCACATTGCTCCCGTAAGTCATGGCACCAACGTAACACATCCAGTTCTACTCAAACCACACTTACAGGACTTACATCTTTGACATGGGAGGGGTGTTCTAGCACACACTCAAAATACCAAAGCCTCTAGTGCCTCTAGAGACTGATATTTACCTGCACAGTTTCTGCTAGCTCGCCTATATTATAAAGCAGGGGTGGGCAAACTAGGTCGTGGAGGGCCGGTGTCCTGCACAGTTTAGTTACAACTAAATCAAACACACCTGCTTATAGGTTTCTAGTGATTTTGAAGACACTGCTTAGCATGTTCAGGTGTGTTTGATTAGTGTTGGAGCTAAATTGTGCAGGACACCGGCTCTCCAGGACTGAGTTTGCCCACCCCTGTTATAAAGCCATGGTGACATGCAGAATCTGCAGAGGAATAAATGTGAGTGTGGACCACAAAATCAGTCATGAGTGCATTTTTTATGATAAACATAACCTAATAGCTGAACGAATAAGCTTTCCTTTTATTTATACTGTACATATTTATTACCTTTATTTAGCTGAGCTAAAACTATTAAAAAATCTGGAAAATGAGGATTCAAATGTAAATAATGAGAATATTAAGTTTTTAGAAATGGAACTTACTAATCAAATAAGTTAGTTTGATATATTTAAAGTAGGAAATGTACAATATATTTTTATGGAGCATGAGCTTTACTTTATATCTTTCTAATATTATAATCCTTTTCTGCATTAAAGAAAAAAAAAAAGATCATTTTGACAGATATAATGCATTTTTGGCTATTGCTAATATAAACCAGTGTTGCATAAGACTGGTTTTGTGGTTCAGGGTCACAAATACATGATAAAGCAACTTGTTTCAAACCGAGAGACTTGAGTTGTGTGGGAAAGCAGAACATAAGCAAAGAAAAATAGGCAAAAGGAAGGTATCTTTGTCTACGATGGAGGACATTCTGTTGGGTTCAGACCAAAGCTGAAGTTCAAGTGGCTTATCTGAGCTTTTGCTTTTCATCATTTGCCATCACAGAGAAAGCTGAAAGGCAAAAACTGGCAGAGTTGAGATATTAGCAAACTTTGAAGGTTCTGCCGAAATTGATGGATTTTATTATTTACTACATTACCAAGCAGAACATAAAACTTCAATAATGCTATTATTATATTTACCGTAATCTTCCTGCTCTTGCAGCCTGTTGCTGCACTGCAGATTTAGCAATATCGATGTGCCAAGTGTGCAAAATGTTGTCAGAGATTTATAGCAAGTTGTGCAGGCTACACTAAAAATAGAGGAGATTCTAGAGAATGTTGAACAGAATGCCAGAGCGGCTTCAGTCTCAATGACTGATTGACTTTCACTAATTGAGGTCAATATCTGGAACAAAACAGGAAGACTGTCTTTAAACCTTCTATTTGTTCTTTGAAAAGGTACTAAAAGTATAAACAGAATGCCCATATTCTTGACCTCAGCATATGTGGCACATTGGCTATTCGGACATAGCTGACATAGCTGCAGGTCTGTACTGCATTACATAGTAAAACCAGACCCTCATAGAGCCAGACCACATCAAAACCAAGATCTGGCAGTCAGTGACAATGAAATAAAATGGAGATAATGTTCAATTGATCATTGGTGGGTGTATAGTTTATACTGGGGCTGGCGGCTTTATATTAAGTGGCCTTAATTACCTACTTACTTACTCTCAGGGCTGTTTATATCGAAGTTGACATTTAGCAGCACCATGTTGGGGTTTTGTAACATCTAGTTTTTATGAGGGGGGTCGTTAGCCCAATGCTCAACCCCCAGCCTGGAGCCCACCTCAATAGCATAAAAAACATTGTACAATCCAATATGAACACATAGTAGATAGTAAGTACATAGTACTTCATTTTTAATATAGGTTACCTAGTCAAGGCCACTAATCTAAAGTGCGACCTGAAGTTCTTGACAATTCTTTCAAAAAATATTAATGACAAAATACTGATGTGCAGTTGAGGTAAATATCATCTTGAGTGCACTGGAAACAGGTGGTGGTTCATACAGTAGGTTGGGACCCAAAATCAAGGTCAAATTTCTGAAAGCCAAAGCCACATGATCACCCACCACTATACTGTTTGTTATACTTGGAAACTGCTTTAACCTTGGTTCAAGTCTGGAAATCCAGAGCAAATGTCTGGACATCTTGGCAAGTCCCACCTAAAACAGTATCAGTTTCCATCTTGATATCAAACGTTCACCAGATCTGAAAGGTCAAGGTTCTTGACAGGCATCATGCATCATTACTGAGACATGGCGGCATACCAGGCTAAACCATGATACCTTGCCTTGTTAACTGTCTATATTGCAATTTTTTTGCCAGTGATTTTAAAACAAAAATGAATGATTGAATGAATGAATGAATGAATGAATGAATGAATGAATGAATGAATGAATGAATGAATGAATGAATGAATGAACGAATGAACGAATGAATGAATGATAAACAATGGTCACACTTTATTTTATTGTTCAATTAACACTATTGACAAACCATAAACACACCTATTATTATGATTATAAAATCAATAAACTACTACTTAGCTGCTTTTTTAATAGTTAGTAAGATATAAGTTGGGTTTGGGTACTGGGTAGGGTTAGGGGTGTAGAATAACGAAAATACCTTAAAGTACAAATAAACAGTTAATTCATAATAAGCCAGTACATTGTAGTCAAGTCAAGATATACATATTTTTTTATGTTGCTTTAACTTATTTTAATAAGTTGATCAGATTTCAACTTTTTTAAGTTATACAAAGTTTGGCTTAATAATTTTAGTCAATTTGATTGATTTTGATATTGGTGTTACTAAAGTGTTAACAAAATAACTAACTAAAATCTAACAAACAAACCAACCAATCAACCAACCAACCAACCAACCAACCAATCAATGAATCAATTAATTAATTAATATTTAGTCAAATATATCTCATTCTTGCACAGTCTCCCCACACAACTGACTTCAGACCTCTTATTTACAGAACTCTGGCGCAAGAATAAACATAGAATGTACTTGGTGTTCACTTAGATATGAAAAGACTGCTTGTTAGAATCTGCAATTCATTATTGCCCTTAAGCCTCTGGAGACAGTTTATTTAGACAGCACATCTGCTTTCAAATGCCATAAGCCCAACCAGAATATCAAATATGGTTGCAGTACTAAGAACATCCTTCACATAAACACAAGGAGCACGCAAGACTGTTGTCCAGATAGTAAAAGTAAATGTGATCTCATGTTTATGGGTAAAAGTGCGTTCACACTTTACAGCCTGTTATACTGAGAGAATGTTATCAGTGTGATAACAAAGAAAACCAGGACTAAAAGTATTCTCTTCTTATGTCAGTTTTCATGTCTTAGATCTTCAGGAAATATGAAGAAAGTCAAGCTGTGAATTATTTTTAATTCAGAGCAATACATTTTGTTTTTCAAACAGTAACACCATTGACACCAGGGGACCACTATTTTCATGATTTATTTTAGCATATACTACCTGACAAAAGTCTTGCATCCCAATCATCACAAATACTGCAGAAGACCTATTGGAACCTGCATGGACCCAATATTCTCAGTCAGTCATCAAATCAATCAAGTTTGGTGAAGGAAAAATCATGGTTTGGGGTTACATTCAGTATGGGGGCATGCTAGAGATCTGCAGAGTGGATGAAAACATCAACAATCTGAGGTATCAAGACATTTGTGCTGCCCATTACATTACAAACCCCAGGAGAGGGCAAATTCTTCAGCACAATAGCACTCCTCATACTTCAGCCTCCACATCAAAGTTTCTGAAAGCAAGAAGGTCAAGGTGCTCCAGGATTGGCCAGCCCAGTCACCAGACATGAACATTATTGAGCATGTCTGGGGTAAGATGAAGGAGGAGGCATTGATGATGAATCCAAAAAATCTTGATGAACTCTGGGAGTCCTGTAAGAATGCTGTCTTTGTCATTCCAGATGACTTTATTAAGTTCATTTAGTTTTTTGAGTCATTGCAGAGGTGTATGGATGCAGTCCTCCAAGCTCATGGGAGTCATAAACAATATTAATACTTTTCCACTGCACCATGACTTTATATTTTATACTGTACATTATTTCTCTTAACTGACAAGACTTTTGTCTAAGCAAAGTCAGACCTTACTGTCCCAATTATATAATTAAAAATCAAAGCATAATCATATTTTCCTTCTTTAATTCATTAATTTTCTTTTCGGCTTAGTCCCTTTATTAATCAGGGGTTGCCACAGCGGAATGAACCGACAACACATCCAGCACATGTTTTACGCAGTGGATGCCCTTCCAGCTGCAACCCATCTCAATAATCATATTTTATTTTGGTGAAATAAGCGTAATCTAGATTCCTTTTGCTTTTCATATAAGCCACTTCTGATACCAAATGATCAAGACATTGTCACATTGACACAAGTCATAAGTCAAGTTATTATTTGTTGTTCCTAAAATTTGGATAAGCGACAAGACTTTTGTCAGGTAGTGTATTTATTTGCCATTTTCTTTTATTATAAGACTAAGGACAGAACATTTTCAGAACAAATCGAATGCTCATGCATACCTGGATTTCTTTAAAAAAGTGATTGCTTACTTTACTTAAAAAAGTGAATAAACTCATTGCCTTAAAAGAAACAAGTTGACTTTGCTTGAAAGTTAGTAAATCCATTGTAACGTGGAATTGTTAAGGTGAGTTAACCTAATTTTTATAATCATGCACATAGTTCATTTACAGAAAAATCTTAAAGCAACGGGTTTAACAGCACGGTTTCACAGCAATTCATAACTTTTTGATTTAGTGGTTAATTCGCATGGATTTGTACAATCTCATTCGTACAATTTAGTACGATTTGCTTATCCCCCAATGATGTTTGGGTTAAGGGGTGGGCTTGGCTGTTAAGCTGACTGCTTACCTCCGTATGTAAGGCTTTTCCGCTGTTACCAGTTCGTCCAGTAGCTTGACACGTACATCGGCGGACTTGAGACGCAGAGCGGAGTTGACCATGACGGCGAGGTTCGAGTCTGGCGAAGAACAGTTCCAGAAAGCAGGTAAGACAAAAACAGAAGCCAAAAAATAAAATAAACAAGTAAATAACAGGGTGAGAATGTGATAAAATCTGAAATCCTCTTCTTGTGTGAGTTTTCATGTTTTAGTCATACTATCATTTCCTGTGTTTTTTCTGCTGTCCCAGTGCATAATAACTGGTACCCAGCCCACTAGAAAACTGCGCAAAACTTTGGTTATAAACATGTAAAGTCTCAAGTGCTACATTGGTCCTGCGGCTTCCTCAGCCGTGGTCTACATTCCAGCAGAGCTGCGCATGCTAACGCTTGTCTACTTACACTGTGTCACAGCAGATGTAAATCAGATGGTAAGACAGGCCATATGGTGAAGTTTATTCATCTCCCTGCTGACTTCTAGTACACTCATCTGGAACTGATCCGGCTCTGACTGCGTATAATCTAAGAGGTTGCAGCCCTCTGACCTCAAAGACGATCTGTTTGTTTTGGGGGTGCTGCAGCCGATCTTGGCCCTGAGAATGTGTTTTCTTTAGCTATGGGAGATGGAGTAACAATAAATATAAAAGTTTTATAAAAAGTGTTGCATGATTTTGAGAGGAAATGCATCTTTGTGAGGAAGTAAAATTGTTCTGTTCCAGTGATTCCTACACAGCAGACCAGTAGCCCGTACTGTAGTTCAAACGACCCACCACATGCCAAAGGTCCAGAATTTGTAAATTTTTTTATTCATCCCTTGCCCGATTTTTCCAACCCAGGCTCATTCTGAAAGCGTACCCCTATATACATTTCTGGACAGTGCCAAATACGTCTCAGGAGGTACGTTTTTTCATGAATCCACCAGAAGCCGCTGTGTACGCTTTTTCAGATCTCAAATTTCTCTTGCCAGTGCCATTCGCACCTGCTCTTCTTGCGTAAATCCACCAGAGGCCGCTGTCGACTGATTGACTGATTAATCTATCGACTGACCCTCCATCCCTAAACCCAACCAATTGTGTTTTTAAAAGTACCTATTGACCAGTGCCCACCTACCTCCCTAAACCCAACCAACAGTGTTTTTTCAACCCAGGCTCATTCTGAAAACGTACCGCTATATACATTTTTGGAGAGTGCCAAATACATCCCAGGAGGTTCGTTTATTTGCAGTTTTTGTTTTTTTGTTATTCAGATCTCAAATTTCTTTCGCGAGTGCCATTCGTACCTGCTGTTCTCACATAAATCCACCAGAAGCCGCTGTCGACTGACTGACTGACCAACTGGCCAACCCCCCATCCTCCCCCTTCCCTAAACCCAACTAAAGGTGTTTTAAAAAGCACAGATTGACCTGCCCACCCCCTTCCCTAAAACCAACTGCAGTATTTTCAAAATCAATTTAGAAAAGAAAAGCCTTTACGGCAGACTGATTTTTACCACTTTTTCAGATTTTACCATATTCTCACCCTGTTATTTACTTGTTTAATTTATGTTTTGGCTTTTGTCTTTCCTGTCTATTCACTGTCAGAGTCTGCTGTGCTGTTGTATCTTTTATTTTTTTTTTAATGAGTCCAACATCCAGCTGCTCAAGAAAAATGTGAAATACCTGGGAAGTAGTCAAATTAAGTTAAATAGAGAAAAACATTTTACAACTTTTAGTACATGCTTAACTTTGCACCTTATTCTTGTAACACAAAATGATCAATAAAAAACAGCAAGCTTCAAAAGCAGCCTATGTTAAGCTTTATTTTAATACTAATTAGGCAATTTTTGTTATCCAGGTTTTTGACATTTAATTATTATTATTTTTTTATCATTTGATCAAAATCTTTGACTGTTGCTCTCAGTTAAGTTTTAGCTTAGCAATATGCTAACAACAAGCTCTATTGGTTAGCAAACTCATGAAGCTGTCATAAACATAATAGTCATGAGGCCATAATAATAGTGTGAGAATTCGATCACACTTTATTTTGATGGTCCGTTTGTTGAATATAAGTTACATTGCATCTGCATGCCAACTAATTCTCATTGGATTATAATTAGACTGTTAGGTTAGGGTTAGTGTAAGTTGACATGTACTTGCAAAGTTTCTTATAGTCAGTTAAATGTCTGTTGAAGGAGCAGTATCAACAGATATTAAGCAGACAGTCTACTAATACTCAAATGGACCATCAAAATAAAGTGTTACCAGGAATTATTTTCTAATGGATCTTTTTAATGGAGCAAAATAAATTTATCATTAAAAATTATCAGTAAAAATTTCTATACTCAAATAAATTTTTAACAGCAACATTAGTTAATGCAATTTTTATACAATTTGATGATAAATTCAATTTGTACTACTGTAGTTAAGATCAATAAAAATATCATTGACAGTGCTATCAAATTTACAACACAATTATAAATGCCTCATAACATTTATGTTTATGACAGTTTTATGACAAGTTACATATGGTTGCAGTACTGAGAACATCCTTCACATAAACACATGGAGCCCACCAGGCTGTTGTCAAGACACTAAAAGTAAATGCTGTGTCATGTTCATGATGAGCAAAAGTGTGTTCAAACCATAGTAATTGTATTGCATTCACACATTACATCCTGTTACACTGACAGCATGTAATCAGTGTGATAACTAGGAGAACCAGAACTAAAAGTATCCTCTTCATTTGTGAGTTTCATGCTTTAGTTAGATCTTCAGGAAATAATAAGAAGAAAGTTTCTTTATTGTATTCCATTTTTATTTCAAAGTAATACATTTTGTTTTTTAAATGGTAACACCATAGACACTATACTCCAGGGGACCACTGTTTTCAAGATATATTTTAGCATACACTTGTTGTTGATCCCAGTTTTAAGAGAAACAAATAATAACTTCTAGTTGATCGTTGGCAAAAGTGGAAGTTTTTTTAGATGAATCATCTGTTGAACTACATCCCAATCATCACAAATACTGCAGAAGACTTATTGGATCCTGCATGGACCCAAGATTCTCACAGCAATCAGTCATGTTTGGTGAAGGAAAAATCATGGTTTGGGGTTACATTCAGAATGGGGGCATGCAAAAGAGCAGAGTTTATTTTAGTTTAGTCGATTATTTATTTTTTATTTTTTACAAAATCTGTGACTGTTAAACTTGTTTTTAGCTTAACAATTTGCTAAAAACAAATTATGTCCATTAACAAACTCATAAAGCTGTCATAAACAACTGTCATGAGGCCATTATAATTGTGTCAGGAATTTTTTTCTGATCACTATTTTTAATGGAACAAAATAAATTTATCATTAAAAATTACAAAAGTGACAATACTTTGTCAAATAAATTTATAACAGCAACATTAATAGTTAATGACATTTTTTTTTTTAAGGACAAATTCAATTTGTACTACCGTAGTTCAGATTAATAAACATATCGAGGGTGCTATCAAATTTACAACACAATTATAAATGCCTCATGACAATAATGTTTATGACAGTTTTATGACAAGTTGTGTTGTCTCCGTAATGTCAAGTTGTCATGACAAAGACACTGACAGGACAAAGTCATTACAAAGGCACCTCAAACAATGTCACCTTTGCATTAAAAATGACATAACTGATCTCCTTCATATTCATGAGATGTGTCATGTCATGATTATAAAGGCTTCATGACAATCACCTCTTCAAGTAAAGTGTTATCATAAAATCACCAATGCAACATAATTTTTTTCTGCAGAGTTGCAAAATGCATCTGAAAATACACTGAGATGTATCAGGCTCAATCATTCAAATGGAAATAAATGACATAAATACCCTGCTTGTTAGGTAAACTCTAAGAAATTATGGGTTATTTAAACCCAAATTGGGTACAATATGGACTAACTCAAATATTTGGGTTAAATTGGGTCCTTTTAATAAAAAAAAATATCCCAGCAGTTGGGTTAGTCCCTATTACACCCAGAATTGGGTTGAAATAATGTGGTATTTTTTGGAGTGTAGGTTTTAAACCATGTTTGCTGGATTAAGCTGGTCCTAAACTGGTCCTGACCAACAAATGACCAGCAATTTCATCACTAACTTATAATTTGTTTCTTTTCTGTTAGTAACATAACTGACAGAGTGGAGCTACTGAAACTGCTACCTTTGGACTTGATGTGCTTTCTTCTACACGTTCGCCTTGGTTTAAAAAGTAACCTCAACTAACCTTAAATACCTCCCTTTGGCCAAAATCAAGTTGTTGTTTACATGTCAACAGTCAGTATTGCTAAGAATTTTCCCTTTAAAACAGAAGTATACCAACATTTTTGTTTTGTTTTATTATGTAAAATTATAGATTGTTTGAAAATGTAGTCAAGACAAATGCAATTGACATTGTGAGAATGAGAATGTATTAATATTCTGATACATTGACTTGTAACTTACCCTGTATTATTACTTGATTTACCTTCACGCCATTTAAGGCATTCATTCATTTCAAAATCAAAAAATAAATTTTTGATCATTAAAGATGATTTTTAATTGATAAAGTGATTAGACATCATTTTTACAGTTTCCTTGTTACAGCTTTAATTATACATTTAAACACTGAGTAATGTTAACTATATATGTACTTCCATATGGTTTAGTTTAGTAGGGTTAGTTGGATGTAACCATGCATATGTTTTTAGTTATTACTATGTAAGTACAAGGAAGACTGTAAAACTTATGTTTTACAGAAAACCAGTGCACTAAAAAATTAAATAAATAAATAAATAAATAAATAAATAAATAAATAAATAAATAAATAAATGTATTTATTTATTTAATTTTTTCGTGCACTGGTTTTCTGTAAAACATAAGTTTATATATAAGTTTATATATATATATATATATATATATATATATATATATATATATATATATATATATATATATATATATATATATATATATATATATATATATATATATACACACAGTTGAAGTCAGAATTATTAGTCCCCCTGAATTATT
Source organism: Danio kyathit (assembly GCA_903798195.1). Lineage (NCBI taxonomy): Eukaryota > Metazoa > Chordata > Actinopteri > Cypriniformes > Danionidae > Danio > Danio kyathit. The sequence continues at coordinate 55,594,668 of LR812523.1, read as the reverse complement.
TTTTTTCCCAATTTCTGTTTAAGGGAGAGAAGTTTTTTTCAACAAATTTCTAAACATTATAGTTTTAATAACTCATTTCTAATAACTGATTTATTTTATCTTTGCCATGATGGTTTCAGTAAACAATATTTGACTAGATATTTTTCAAGACACTTCTATACAGCTTAAAGTGACATTTAAAGGTTTAACTAGGTTAATTAGTTTAACTAGACAGGTTAGGGTAATTATGCAAGTCATTGTATAACGATGGTTTGTGCTGTAGACTATCGAAAAAAAAATAGCTTAAAGGGGCTAATAATTTTGTCCTTAAAATGGATTTTAAAAAATTAAAAACTGCTTTTATTTTAGCCGAAATAAAACAAAAAAGACTCCAGAAGAAAAAAATATTATCAGTTAGGTTCATAAATATTTGGACATTGACACAATTCTAACATTTTTGGCTCTATACACTAACAAAAGGAAATAAAATGAACAAGAAACTGTAACTGCAAACTGTCAGCTTTAATTTGAGGGCACATTTAACACACACACACACACACACACACACACACACACACACACACACACACACACACACACACACACACACACACACACACACACACACACACACACACACACACACACACACACACACACACACACACACACACACACACACACACAACATTTGCCTCAATATATTGTCACTTCAACTGATGTAAATCTAAATTAATTTTCAATCAGCAACATTGTTTTACAGTGCATTTGAAAAAAAAAAAGACCAATTCTTTAAGGATGCAGGATTTGAACATTGGTACTATTTTAGCATTTTATTTAATAAATTAATTTAATAATGGGGCTGGAAGACTAACAAATGCACTTTGTTGCTCATGTTCATTTCTCCCCTTACAGAAAACACTCAAGTTCACATAAAAGCTCATGTTTTTTTTTTTTTTTTTTCCTGCGATGGTGCTACTTTTAAAAGTATTAAAATTCAATCTTCAGTCACTTAACAAATATATAACAGTTATTTAGTTACCTTTTAAAGAAAGTAAGTTATTTTTTGCTGAATAACTGAATCACATCTGCCCATTTAAGAAATGATTTTGGATCAAAAAAAAGAGAGTTTTTACACAGCATTTTATAAATAACATCCCTGGTGTGTTATTTCTCCTGATTATGCAGGAATTGCAAAATTATTGACTGTTTAGTTGTATTGAGTAGACATTATTTAGCTGTTTTTTGCAGTAGGCCCATATACTATAGCTGACGGCAGCTCTTTATTCTTGGGTTTGCCATTGCTGTTTCATCCAAGAAGGTCAGACCGCAAACCTCCCCAGTCCACAGCGGTTTCCCTCACTGCCCATTTCAGTCCAACACGTACTCTCACACACCATTTAAAGTCTTCGACATCCCTGAACTTTCTCCAGAAACATAAGAGGAATATATTCATAGGTCATCTATTGCATTTTATTCCTTTCCTGTCCCCTCAGGCCAGCGAGAAAGTTGGTGAAGGAAATGAAACAGTCAGAATGACAATTTTTCTTATATATACCACATTGCCATTGAATAATATATATATATATATATATATATATATATATATATATATATATATATATATATATATATATATATATATATATATATCCAAATCTGCTGGCCTTTTCAAATGTGCAGCATCCATTCGCAGGTTGTTTTCCACATGAAGAGAGGTGTCAATCCTCCACTCAGGGGCAAGAATGAGTGTTACTGCAGTGTTAATGAGATTACAGAGTAGAAAAACACGCACAGATGGAGAATTGAAGGAAGAAAGCATGAGGATTTCCAGAGTTTTGTGTAGTTTTGATGCAATATTCTGATTATAGTTTAAAGTATCCTCACCAACAAACAAAAGTCTGGTATTATGGAAATGCTGATCTCATTTTATATCTTTGGCCCATCTGTTGACGAAGGTCAGATAAGCAGATGAGACATATGTCAGGTGGATTTTAAAGCTATATGGTATGTGGTTTGTTTGTTTGTTTAGAAGCAATAAAAACAAAACAAAACAAAGCTGTAGATGTAGTATTGTACTGCAGTTTTTCTCAGTCACTTTTCTCAGATGATCAGAAGTGAAATTATCAAAACTACTTGTTCAGTCTTTATTTCATTGTGTCAATTGTGCACATCAAAAAAAGTTTATTTTATCTTTGAACAACTTGCTAATGCTTTGGTATATCCAAAATAAATTGGATTCTACATGAATTAGATTCTATACAATTCTTTGCTGTTTCCTACATTATCAGTTGTCGTGTTGATCAAAATGCATTATAATGGTTTCTGTCTGAATAATCTCACTCCTGACAACATGCTTGAACAAGATGTCATAATATTTTGTCATAATGCATTTTCTATGCATTTCCATTAGCCATATTTCCAAATCTGTCCTGAATTGCACCCAGGTGAATTATGTTTATATATATACATATACAGTACAGTGCATCCGGAAAGTATTCATATTCAGTTCAATTCAATTCACCTTTATTTCTATAGCGCTTTTACAATGTAGATTGTGTCAAAGCAGCTTCACATAGAAGATTATAGTAAATTGAAACAGTGTCAGTCCAGTTTTCAGTGTTTAAGTTCAGTTCAGTTTAGCTCAGTTCAGTGTGGGTTAATAATCACTACTGAGAGTCCAAACACTGAAGAGCAAATCCATCGATGCGCAGCTCTACAGATCCCGAACCTTTCAAGCCAGTGGCGACAGCGGCAAGGAAAAAAACTTTACCAATTGGCGAAAGTGAAGAATTTAAAAACCTCGAGAGAAACCAGGCCATTTCTCCTACGTCTTGTGCAGAGCTGCAGTCTAGGCGCTGGAGGCTGGAGAATGCTGGACCTCAGCGAAGACTCATCTGTCCCTGGAGCGTCACAGGAATCAGTCTTATGCTCTTCACTCCACCATGACCACCACAGCAGCTGCTCAGGATACAACCTGGTTCAGGATTATGAAAACCTTTGGATCATCTCGTCGCTGGTCTTGGATCGCATCAGTGGTGCTGCATAGTCTGAGGGCCTCGGGATAAGTATCCCCAGTGGAAATAGAGAATAAAGAGAATAATTAGCATAGCTGCTGTTCATAGTGTATATAAACAAGATGCAAAAAAAAAACCTGCGTGGGGCCCCATAATGACAATTTGAAAAAAGTTTTTTTGAAATTGTTGCAAATTTATTAAAAATAAAAAAGCTGAAAAATCACATGTACATAAGTATTCACAGCCTTTGCTCAATACTTTGTTGATGCACCTTTGGCAGCAATTACAGCCTCAAGCCTCTCTGAATAAGATACCACAAGCTTGGCACACCTGTCTTTGGGAATTTTTGCTTATTCCTCTTTGCCGTCCCTCCCAACCTCCATCAGGTTGGATGGGAAGCGACTGCGTACAGCCATTTTCAGATCTTTCCAGAGATGTTCAATAGGATTTAGCTCTTGGCTCTGGCTGGGCCACTCAAGGACATTCACTGAGTTGTTGTGAAGCAACTCCATTGATATTTTAGCTGTGTGCTTTGGGTCATTGTCCTGCTGGAAGATTAACGATCACCCCAGTCTGAGGTCAAGAACACTCTGAAGCAGGTTTTTATTCAGGATGTCTCTGTACATTGCTGCAAATAATCTTTCCCTCTATCCTGACTAGTCTTCCAGTTTCTGCTGCTGAAAAACATCCCCACAGCATGATGCTGCCACAACCATGCTTCACTGTAGGGATGGTATTAGTCTGGTGATGAGCGGTGCCTGGTTTTCTCCAAACGTAACGCCTGGCATTCACTCTAAAGAGTTCAATTTTAGTCTCATCAGACCAGAGAATTTTGTTTCTTATGGTCTGAGAGTCCTTCAGATGCCTTTGGAAAATTCCAGGCAGGGAGTGGCTTCCATCTGGCCACTCTACCATACAGGCCTGATTGGTGGATTGCTGCACAGATGGTTGTCCTTCTGTAAGGTTCTCCTCTCTCCACAGAAGAACGCTGGAGCTCAGACAGAGTGACTCTCGAGTTATTGATCACCTCTCTGACAAAGGCTCTTCTTCCCCGATCACTCAGCTTAGATGGCCGGCCAGCTCTAGGAAGAGTCCTGGTGGTTCCAAACATCTTCCATTTACGGATGATGAAGGCCACTGTCATTCGAACTTTCAGAGCAGCAGACATTTTTCTGTAACCTTCTCCAACCGTGTGTCTCGAGACAATCCTGTCTCTGAGGTCTACAGACAATTCCCTTGCTTGGTTTGTGCTTTGACATGCACTGTCAACCCTGGGACCTTATATAGACAGGAGTGTGCTTTTTCAAATCATGTTCAATCAACAAAATTTACCACAGTTGAACTCCAATTAAGCTGCTAAAACATCTCAAGAATGATCAGTGGAAACAGAATGTACCTGAGCTCAATTTAGAGCTTCACATCAAAGGCTGTGAATACTTATGTACATGTGATTTTTCAGGTTTTTTATTTTTAATAAATTTGCAACAATTTCAAAAATCTTTCTTCACATTGTCATTATGAGGTATTGTGTGTAGAATTTTGATTAAATAAATCAATTTATTTCATTTTGGAATAAGGCTGTAACATAAAAATATGTGGAAAAAGTGAAGCTCTCTGAATATCTTTCAGATGCACTGTATTTATGTAATGTAATGTAATGTAATTTGTATTTATATAGCACATTTATTGTGGATGGCCATACACCCAAAGTGCTTCACAATCATGAGGGGAGTCTCTCCACACCACCACCATTGTGTAGCATCCACTTGGATGATGCGACGGCAGCCACAGGACAACGGCGCCAGTGCGCTCACCACACCAGCTATAGGTGGAGTGAAGAGACAGTGATAGAGCCAATTCGGTGGATGGGGATGAGTAGGAGGCCATGGGATTTTTAATGACCACAGAGAGTCAGGACCTCGGTTTAACGTCTCATCCAAAAGACGGCACCCACTGACAGTGTAGTGTCCCCTTCACTTTTACTGGGGTATTAGGACTCACACAGACCACAGGTTGAGCGCCCCCTGCTGGCCTCTCTAACACCACTTCCAACAGCAACCTAGTTTTTCCCATGTGGTCTCCCATCCAGGTACTTACCAGGCTCAGCCCTGCTTAGCTTCAGTGAGTAACCGGTCTTGGGCTGCAGGGTGATATGGCTGTTTCAGCCAGGATGTACACTCCTGATCAAAATCTTAAGACCGGGGGAAACATTACAGGTATTCTGTATTTTGCACTGGTAGATCATAATCTAATTGTAAAAACGGCTTAAAATACCCCAAAAGACAGGTGCAAAAGCCAAAAAAAACAAAGAATAGGCTATTTATTGAAAAATTAATTCAAACTCAAACAGGTTGTTCATCAGCTGATCAAAAGTTTAGGACCATAGGCCAAATAAACATAACAACAGAAATTAAATGGTCAAAAATGACTCAGTGGTGAGTATTCTTGTTGATTACTTGAAACACTCATTTCGGCATGCTTGATACAAGCGTTTCCATTGGTGGTAACGTTGCTCCACGTGGTTAAGATGGCTTCAAGAAGGTCACCAACGATCTGGAACTGGCATGCATTTTTCAACTTCTCTTGTTATCCATCCCTAAATGTTTTCAGTAGGATTTAAATCAGGGGAGCATGCAGGATGGTCAAAAAGAGCAACGTTATTCACCTGTAAGAAGCGTTTTGTCAGGTGGGCATTGTAAATTGCAGAGTTGTCCTGGTGAAAGATCCAGTCTTTACTGCACAAACGAGGGCCCTCAGTCAAGAGGGATGCCCGCGGCAACATGTCCACATAACCAGCAGCTGTTTGATGCTCCTGCACAACCTGAAGCTAAATTTTGTCATTGAAGGAAAAAGCACCCCAGATCATGATTGAGCCTCCACCCCTGTGCTGTGTAGAAAACATTTCCTGTGGAATCTCCTTGTCATGCCAGTAATGATGGAAGCCACCAGCACCATCCGGGTTAAATTTATTTCCATCAGAGAACAAAACTTTCTTCCACTTTTCATTGTCCCATGTTTGGTGCTCCCTTGCAATTTCCAAACGGGCAAGTTTGTGGTGTGGGTGAAGACGTGGCCTTTGAAGACATTTTTGTTCTTTAAGCCAATCTCTCGAAGATGTCATCTTAGTGTTATTGGGCTGCAGTCAGCATCAGTAAGGGCATCAGTTAATTTGGGTTGAGGACCTGCCTGTGTCTTAAAAGACAGCCCGTCAGATCCTCCAGCTCAGTGCAGGTGAAATTATTTTGGGTCTACCACTTGACTTTTTTGTCCTGTAACGCTCAGGATCATAACGCTTAAGAAATTTAAAATGACTGTCTTACTGTGTCCAACCTCGGCATTAGTGATCCACTGTGAGAGCCCTTGCTTGTGCAGCTCAACAATGCAAAGAGAGAAAGCCTTTTTGCCTTTGCCATCCAGAGATCATGAATACTGCACTGTAATTCCTACAGCACAGTTTATCCCTAAGGAGTTTGTCCTATATTCACATTTCTTTTCTTTTGTCTTTGTGCTCTGCAGTGCTTTTGCCATAGTTTACATCAGAACAGCCCTCCATTAAACACTGTTATATTAACAACATGACTAAGTAATTTAACTGTATTATCCATACGCAATGACACAAAGATTTGTCATTCTGATGGCACTGACATGTTTATTGACACAGAAATTTAGTTTTGAAAGATGAACTAAGGGTTGAGCAAGAGTTTTGCAGGTAATCCATGGTGTTTTCTATTTGTACACATTGTTTAGGGAAATCTGCTTACTGTTTTGCACATTTCAGTTCTGATCTAAGAAATGTATCAAAGCCACTGAGATAAACTGTAATATAAGAAGTTAGTAAAAACAATATAAGAAACACATTCACTTACACTCAATTGGTATGTAGTATTTTTTATTTGTTTTCCTGTTTAAATATCCACAAATTCCTAAATCAAAGCATATTTACACACAAAGCAAAATGTTACAATGTGTGTCAATACAATATGTCTGTCTTGAGTATAAACCATATAATAAACTTATAAAAACAATAAAAAACATCAAAACACATTAAATTATGACATAGTGACTTGAAAAGCTAATGACACAAGAAATCAAGACAAAATATGTTTAAGTTAGAAAATATATTATATTATATTATATTATATTATATTATATTATATTATATTATATTATATTATATTATAATTTATTATATTATATTCATGTGAAAGGCCAGTTGGAAAAGCTGCAAAGTAAAAAAAAAAACAACAACAACAACAACAACAAAAAAAAACCTAAGAGTAAATTTATTTATTTATTTATTTCAATATAGTTCTTGCCGTTTCTTTGTAAGTGTGAAATTCTTATGTTCAACATGTTTACCTGTAGGCCTATTTTTGGAAGGGTATGTATACTTCTTGTAACAAAATCACAAAGAAAATTTGTTTTGTAAATAATTTCTATAAACATTTTAAAAACAAAGCTTGGCATTGTATTTCAGAATGTGTTCAAAGCAAAAAAAAAATATTACTATTGTAAATAATATAATAATTTTTTAAATAGTATTTTTTTAACTTTGTTGACATTCACATTTATTACACAAATTATTTCTTTGAAAATGGCAGGTTTGAAAGAATACAATTTTTCTTAATCAACTGTTACAGAAAAAATGTTGTATGTACAGATGTTTTGTAAAGCTTAATGCTGTTTTTACACCAGACACGGTACACGCGGATAAATTGCGATATTCCATTTTGAGGTTACTCGCTTCATTTGCGCGTCAAATTCACTCAATAATATCCAGCTGCAGACGTGGATTTGTGTCATGGGCTTCTGTCTTCCCGGTGACTCCTCGTTGCTAAATGGCTAACATGGGTTTTATTGAGAGAGTAGCTGTGGTTTATGTGCTTTAGGAGCCACGCCTGAGTCCACTAGATCCATTCTGAGGTGCACCCTGTTCTGGGAGCTTATAAACCCCACCCCCAGAAACTATACCTGGATGATGGAAGCTTTCAGCGGTCAGAAGGATTTTCCTCTGGGACATCAACAACAGGTGCTATAATCACTCCCCTACAAGAAAAAAAGCTCCTGATTGGTAAACACAGCGTGAATGTCCACTGAAACATTCCACATCATTCGCGCTGCCTGATTCACGTGTATCGCGGCTTTGCATTGACTTAACATGTAAATCACTCGTGCTTGACACTTCTTCCACGTCTGGTATGAATGCATCAAAACACTGAAGCAGAATTTAAACACACATAAAGCTTGTCAACTTTCATTTTATACATTAATCAGTTGACAATGCACTGTAATTTCACTTCCAGCTATAAAGATTTAGTCCCAAGAAGACACAGACTGAATGGAGTTTGAATCTTTTATTATTGGTGTTACACAAATCAAGCAGCAGAATTTCAGGCTCACAGGTCAACCGCCACTCGATCTACATAATATTTCAATTCACAACAATGCTAAAAACTTTCACAAGTTAATTATAATTATATACACATATGTATACATAAAAAGACAATTTCAAATTCCACGTATAAAAAAGACAACTTAAAAACTAACAAGATTTAGTGCAAAGGCAGAAACAGTAAAAAAAATCAACAACTATTCTTCTTATTTTTACAATTTTCAGTACAAATTATTGGTGAGGTTAGAGATGTGTGTCTGCGATGGGGATCCGCCGCAGCTCAACGATCTGAGAGTTCGCCATGCTTCCTCCATCATGACTGCCGTGAATCGACTCATTGTCGCTCACATTAAGGCCAGAACCTGTGCAGAGAATGAGCATTATCATCAAAATATGGCCTCTTCTAATGAATACTATGTGGGCCTGCATTCACAAAACATCAAGGTTCAGTATGTATTCTACACCTAGTGGTTGAACTAAGTAGTGCACTCCAAATTTAAAATATTGAGAGGGGAGACATTTTTTTCCACCTGCCCTCTCCAACGACAACTTGACGCAAACGCAGAAGCGTGGATGTCTCACATTCAAGACTTATAATGTAAGCTGCTCAGCTAATGTTTATGTTTGCTTTTACTGTAAGGCTTCTACCTTGGCTTGGTTTTTCTTATGTGAAATCTCAGTGAGACTTCCAGGTTAAATAAAAGTAAATAAAACGTCTCCTAAAAACGTACCTATTTAGCTTGGCTTTTTAATATTATTTCAATAGTCCTTTCTACTGCTTCATTTTGAAATGTATTCAGTCGTTTCTCTTGGCGTATTTTGTATGTTTTTATATTCTGTCTTTTTATTTTACTTTGACTTATGAACATCATTTTAATCAGTCTTGTGACTGCTTTTAAATTTGCTTTATAAATAAATGAACTTGAACTTGAATAAATAACATAAGTAACTTAAACTAAACACAATGGAGCATTTTGACAGATGGTTGCATTATTTTTTTTTTTTTACAAATTATACTGAAGGGTTCTGACTTCAGGTTAACTACCAATGGTGATACACAAAAGATAACATATCAAGCATTGTATCTTGAAAAATATTATTTACAAAATAAGAGTAATAAATATCATCTTTGCTTCTGGACAAAAGGGGAAAGTAACAGCTGTAGTTTTATTATTGGGACTATTATTAAGCCTGCCAAATCCCATATAAGCCAATCCCTGTGCGCATAGTTACTACAGCAATGACCCATAGCAATGATATAAATGCCGCAGCTACCCTTAGGGTATACTCACATTAGGCTATCCGAACTGTGCCCAATTGCATTTGACCACCATTTCCCAGTTTGTTTGACAAGACTGAGTACTCCGAACTGGGCCCAGGCACGGTTCAATTGGCCGGCCCTGGCCTGGATGAAAAAGGTGTGGCAAAGCACAGTACGGTTGGCCTTTGTGAGTGCAAAATGCCCCTGAGTGTAAAACTGAAGACGCAACGTCACTATTAAGAACTGTTTCATATGGATTTATTAATCATTCTTTTTTTTTTAATGAATGCAAACTGTCATAGCTTATTAAAGACACAAACCCCTCACTTCACGTCAACTGCACCTTCAGCAACCCTTCTGACAGTGTGAGTATACCCTTAGCTTAAGACCTCTCTCTATTCATTAGTAAAAGGTTTTCTACATTTAAAGTTTTAACACTATATATACTGAGGTTTTAAAATTTTGTAATTTAATAACTTTAAAATATAACCCATGTATCAATAATACCCTGGCTTTTCCTAAATGTGTGTATATTTCTTACTAACATTGTTATATTATTAAAATTACAAAACACAAAAGAGTTCTGATTATTTCTACCTGGAACTGCCATAGCAGTCAAAATGACTGCATAGATTCCAGTGTCTGTTACATTTCCTTGTGCCTTTAAATATGTGTGCCTCTGTTGCCTAACCTTTCCTGCTAACATAAATACACGTGCAAGTGCAAAAATATAGCTTTACTTCAGATATGTCTTTCAAAACAACATAATAAGTGTCGCAAAACTTGCTCTTCCACTTGTAAAGTGTAAGTGTGGTGCCGTCTAGACCGTCTAGTACCTCATAGACATTTATAGGCTGTATTACCAAAACGATTGCATTATTAGGGTAATGATTTCATAAAATATGATGACAGACTTTCAAAGCTTAATTCTAGTATCTCAATAGAAGCTTTGAATGTAAATATGACGTGACAATATGATGTCTTATGTGAGAATGGTCAGAATGACCACTGTGGCCATTCTAGTAGTTATAGAATTCTGTTAGTTCCAGTGTTATAAGAAAACTAAAAGCTTTTGTCATTATTAAGAAGAACTCTCCGTGGTAAAATATAATAATGCGTGAATACAGGCCCTGGTTTTCATCAAAAATATTGGTCACACTTTATTTTGAAGGTTCTTTTGTTGAATTTATGCAAGTTACATCTACATGTCAATTAATTCTCATTACATTATAAGTAGACTGTTAGGTTGAGGTTAGGGTTAGGGTTAGTGTAAGTTGACATGTACTTGCAAAGTTTCTTATAGTCAGTTAAATGTCTGTTGAAGGAGCAGTATCAACAGATATTAAGCAGACAGTCTACTATTACTCAAATAGACCATCAAAATAAAGTGTTACCAAAATGTTTATTGTATTGCTAAATATCTGGAAGGATTTAGCTGCAGTTTTGAAGAATGTAACATACCAGTTTTTAGGGCAAATATGAGGTCATCAAACTCCTGCGACTCCTCGTCCTGCACCAGACTGGTGTTTATGAAGCCTCCTTCAGTGATGTAGGCCTCGTCCTGAGGACTGGGTTTGAAGATACTGCTCGGTTGACTGCTGGGCCTCAGCGAGGCTCTCTCCCAGTCTGCAGAGATCTGCAAAACATAACAAAAAAAGAGGTCTTTAGATGTCTTTAAAACCAAATAATGACCTTTTTTCAAAGCTCCATTGCATTAAAAAAGATTTTTGTAGCTAGATTGAGCTCAAAGGAAGCACACAATTCAAGCCTGAATTCACTGGTGTGTCTGGGGCAGGGGTCATTCACAGGGTACCAGAACTTCCATGTCTATAGAGTTGTAATGAAAGGTAAGACAGAGTTCACATTTTACAATGAATTGTGTTGTAGTTGTAGATGGAAGGCAAAATATTTCTGTTTCTTGAGGAACAAATCATTATATTAAATTATGTCAGCTTCACATGCAATCAGAAATGTTGTAAATACATGTTTCCTGGTCAGAAACTTGAATGGCTTCTCTTTGTGTATTTAGTACTGGGAAACACAATATTCTCAGAGATTCCAGAGAGTCTGTGTTGAGCGTGCTATGAATTTTAAACCTTGCAGAGTGTAGAACAGTTTCTGATATTTTCCACAACAGTTACATAACCTTATTTTGTCATTTAAGTGTATTTTTACTTCTAAGAATAACCATTTGAAGCATAAACAGTGAAATTAGCATGCTTTTGACAACCAGAATTGTCAGCAAATCAGCAATTAGCCTGATGAATGCTTGTCAACAAATGGGATGCTAGCATGCGAAGACTGTATTATTGATTATTTCTAAAGAATTATGTGACACTAGATTAATAGACTGGAATAAAATTATACTCAAACAAAAATAGCTATTTTAATTTGTCATTTTTTTGTGTCCAGTTAGGGATGGGCGATAAAATCGGCATCAATATTTATCGACCAAACACCATTGTCAATATGGATAAAAAAAAATAAAAAATCAGTATGTAGTTTCGTATGAAGCATAATAATTTTATAAAAATGTGGCTGCTGAACCAGTGCCAATAAGCTTTGCGGCACGCACGTGAACTGCACGCATTTTCCAGCTGCACCTAGTTGAAAACATCTGAACTTTTCCGAATGCTGCTTGCACACCGCAATTCATGCAAGTAGAACTAATCAATCTGCTTCAAACTTTGCATGGAATATACACATTTCAGTAATAACGGTAGACTAATAACCTGAGAAAAACACAGCACACCCAAACACTGCACTGCTTTTTACTGTTCTCCATAATCTTGGAATTGCAGCTCTGTTTGTCATCCTCTGAGGAAATGATTGATCAGATGGTCGCCTAGTTATGAGAGACACCAGGGGAGCGCGATCGGAAAGCCCATTGTAAATGGTCAAGGAATTGTGATTGTCACTTTAGGTCAGAATAACAACACATGCGAAAATGAGTGGGGTGGCTAGCAGCAGTGTGGAGATTGTAAAAAAAAAAAAAAAAAAAGCATGTAAGGATGTCACCAGAGTGGTTTTTTGGCCTCTTTTCTTGTGCATCTCAGCCACTAGCTCCCCATCTGAAAGATTTTTTTAGCATAGGGGGTAATATAGTCATTCAACTTCACAATTTGTAATGTTGCAGTATGTATTTGAATAATGATGGTTAGTTCCTTTACTTGAAAGTTCAGATTTGATTATCATAATTTATGTTGTTGACAGAGTTTGAGGTTTACTGTATTATTATTATTCTCACCTTAAAGTTTGCTTTGATTGTTCAGTATTTACACATTTTATTTATCAAGTTTAAGAGACTCTTTAACACGTTTATTTTATTATAAAGAGATAAGATATTTTGTTTAAATATTTTTGTTTTTGACTATTAAAACTATTTGCCTTAGTAATGTTGGTAAATTAAAATAGTGTTTAAATAAAAAAATCCTAATATTCCTAAATGTATTGTTGAAAAATATTTAATAATTATTGATATCGAATGATATAAAACATAATATCGTGATCATTTTTTTTGCAATATAGCCCAGTCCTATGTCCAGTATTACAATTTAATTAACATTTTTGCATAACTGAGCCTTTAATTGTCATTTATAAGGGATTTACAAAGCAAAATTTGTCCTCGATTTAAAGGAGCCAAAACAGTAGGAATATGTGTTAATAAAGCATTCAACATACGAAGTAACGCTCCGGTTACTAATGTAACCCTCATTCCCCGAGGGGGGGGAACGGAAATGCTATGTGGAAAAACATTCAGAAAGCCAATCATCTGAAAGAGTATGTAAACGGGCCAATGAAATGCCAATGAGTTGGCAGCTTCAGCTTGCACAACTGACCCTGGTGACATACACCCCCGTGAACTTGGGAGACCATTTCGCGAATCGAATCGCGTAGCCGAGTCTGATCGTGCGTATGAGCCACAGCAAAGGGCTGGCCCATGCTAACCAGGCAGGCAGAGCCCTCGCTAATGACTGCATCGCTGCAATCGCTGACGTACCAGCAGTGGGGCAGCGCGGAGTGGGAGTGCTGATCCTGGGAGCGCTGGGGTTCCCCTGGAAAAGCTGGAGGCAAGAGATTCACTCTCACCTTGCACCCAGACTCCGGAGGGGAGGGCTGGAGGAGTGAGAGAAAGGAGACCGTCCTCCCAGACCTCGTGAGCCAGTGGCGAAGTGCGCCGATCCTGCGAGCTGGAAGGCTTTTCATCGCATCCCAGACTGGCAGTGTTCGAGCTATCACAATCAGGGAAGGGAAAAATGCTCTCTCTCTGAGGAGCTGGTTCCCTCTTCTCCAGATGCCCAGTCTCAGGAGCGATTTGTGGTCCGTTAACCGGACTTAACAGCACCCTGGGATGGGGATCACTGGATGCCTGTGAGGCGCTCGGCGCTGACCGGAGGCGCAGGCGGGGGCGGAGCAGCACTCGTAGATGGGCACTCTCGGTGACAAGCAGTGGATGTGGATGCAGATCGGGCAGAGAAAGGTGCCCTCCAAGACTGCGTGAGCCCACTGAGCACTTCCGGGAAGAAAGGGATGGGAGGCTAGAAGGTCTTGCCTTTTTAGTCCTCCACATACACCCATCTAGTCGATCCGGCTGCGGGGCTGGGGGATAAACCATCTCCAGGCCCATGGCCAGAGCAGCTCGGAAAAGCACGGCTATCATGTCTGTTTCTAGATCCGCCACCGCACTCGCTCCTGAGGAGAGGGAGCGGAGGGAGGGGATCCTTCATCAGACCATGACAGCCCATCCTCCGATGCAGCGGTGGACATCTGAGCCTCGGTGTCATCAAGTGAGAGAGCGGCCCTCCGGGGATGGAGCGATTCTCTCACTCGAAGCTTGAATGGAGCGCGTGGAGGAGCGAGAGGTCTGCAAGCCCAAGGGAGGCAGATTTACTCCCACTGTAACCCTCAGATCTGCCCGAGTGCCCACCGCGGAGAGGGGGACAACTGGGGTGGGTGGCTCTTTTGCAAGAGCGAACCTCGATCTTAACTGCGCAACAGACATGCCACCGCAGTGATGGCATGCACTGCCCGCGAGCACCGCATTAACATGCTGGACCCCCAGACATGAAACGCCGTGCTCGTGCCCATCATCCGAGGACAGGAAACCACCGCATCCAAAAAACTCACTGTCGGAGCGACGTCTTGTAAAAGACGCTCTGCACGACTGTGTTACTCTTTTAGGAAATTTGCAACAATATATACCGCTCTGGAAGACCGGACCCAAAGGACACCAGGCAAGGGAGAAACTCAGCTCGACCGTCTGCTGCTGCGTGTCACACACTCTGGACCGGGAGATCGCTCTCGTTCACTCTCTGTCTGAAACTCAGCTGGATGAAACCTCATCGACTCTCTCAGAAGCCTGTTGAAGTCTCTGAAGTGAAAATGATGCTTTGGCTTTGCTTGCACTGTGCTCTTATAGCCAAATTGATTGCAACGAGCATCAGCTGCGCAAGCTGAAGCTGCCAACTCATTGGCATTTCATTGGCCCGTTTACATACTCTTTCAGATGATTGGCTTTCTGAATGAAATCCCCACAGTGGAAGTTTTTCCACATAGCATTGAAGTTCCCCTCCCGAAGGGGAACCATTACTACATGCCTGAATAATAAGATATATTAATGTTAATTTGAATTGTTTATTCATCATTTACTAAATCTAAATGATCTTAAAAACCATTAAAAAGTGATGCAGTAGTTAATTTAGTAATAAACCGGTAATCATTAACAAAGTATGAGAATACAATCATTAAGCACAACATACATGTGCTTAAAGTCGAGAATACAGTATTTGTAGTTGTATTCATAAACTGCTTATTAATGCAAAGTTAATACTTAACAAATGATGAAATAACCACTAGCTTGCTAATGCTCAATAAATTATTCATAGTGTGCAGTTACTATAAACTGATATAAAAAACTCTACAGCAGTTGACACATTTTAAATATTCTCACAGGTAAGCGACACACAACTAAAAATAATAGTGTTGACTTTTTCATGACATGAATACATTTTCATTTAATTAATCAACGTAAAGAACAATTAGCCTAATTCAACACTACATTGTTAAACAGTACATCTAGCTTGCCCTGCCTTTAATGTGCTTCCTAATAGAAGTGGCTTCATTTCCTTTTGGCTGGGTGTGTATTTTTTTTTTTTCCAGGAGGACAGAGGGAGAGGTCACTGCAGTCCCCCAATGTCCCAGGCACCTCATTCTGGTACAATAGCCCATCAAGAGTCCTGTGATCAGGACAGATTGTACACTGGCTAAACTGAGCACCGCCAGGCACCCAGTCATGTCTGTTTAAAGAGCTAGAGGAGACCACCAGCCCTCCTTTCCTCTCTCTACCTCCTCCTCCTCTTGTCTCGAGGCAACATGTGACACTACAAGACACTTTAAGCCATGAGTCAATGCTCTCATGAACAAAAAATAGGATTAGTTTTGTTTTCCCAAGTCTGGCCTAGAGGTTAAAGTACCTACAATGAGAGTCCTGCCTCAATCTTATTAATATTCCACCCATACTGAGGATTCAAATTAAGATTAAGTTCGAGCAAGAAATTGTAGCATCAACACATTTAGTGTTTATATAGAACAAAGTAGCTCTGGCTGAAGAAATGTATTATTTAATTTGAAGTCATATTGGTTTTCCCATTTCTGGACTTTTCTAAGTTTGTATCCAGCAAAAAATCTGTAGCGATAGAAAAATTATATCAATGACAGCAAAAAATAATACAATAAATAATATTAGTAGTAGGGTAAGTAGTAGGGTAAAGTGGAATAAAGTAATTATAAAGGCCTTTTTACACAGAGTGTTTGAGTTTTGTTATGATGCTTCAACAATGCAACAAAGTAACATTTAATATGACTTCATTACTTTGAATACAGGCAGTACTTCAAGCTGAAACAGTTTTTATGAATTAATCATTATTGTGAACGGAGTGTGGCCGGTAATGTGAGCGCTGATGAGTGTCACCTGTGTGCCACACTGGTCCGAGTTCCACGGTTGATAAAAGGAAGAATGATGATAGAGGAAGATGAGAGAGGACCAGGCCTAGGACTTATGTTTGATTTAGCTTTAAGTTTGGTGGCAGTTATGTGTGAGGGTATGCATTTTTTTTTTTTGTGCTTATTTATTGAAGTTATTTAAAGTTCATTGGTTTTCTGACATCTCCACCTCATTGTCCATAAAATAATAATAATAATAATAATAATAACTCATTGCCTTTCCTCAACATTGTCATTTTGTTTCAAGGAGGCAGATTGTAACTAGGGGTGGGTATCTTTAGGGACCTCACAATCCTATCCAATTCTGATTCTGGGAGTCACAATTTAATTCCAAAAACTATTCTTGACCTACATGTTTTCCAATTTCTTCAGTTGTGCAAAAATATATTTCCAACTTTACAATTTTAACCAGAATTGGAGTTTATGTGCTTTTGTTTATGACTGGAATCTATGTATGACAGTACTGCCATCTTCAAAATGTTTTATCTTAATAACAAAGTTATGTTCAGCATGCACAAGCTCTGAATGTAACATTGAAACGCCAGATTACAAAGACTGCATTGCATTTTTTAGTTATATCCTTTTAAGAATAATGTCTCCAAATATAAAATGTTTATATAAAATGATATTCGGAAATTATATTATAATTGCTATTAGCTCAAACTAGTTTGAATAGCAGTACACAATGCTTCTACACAATGCAAGTACTTTCACTTTCTTTCGCAACGCAAATTTGCAGAATACAAGACGCAAGTTAGATATGTTTCTATTGTGATCAGTGTCCATGCTTCATGTTAATGCCATCCTGTCCCCATTCTGTAGTCATTCTAAAGCCGGTTCACATAGTGGACAATAACAGCAGCCCTATGCTACTGCTAGCTCTACACTATGATGACTCGAGGTTTAGCTTTATGGTGCTGCAAGATTTTGAACAGTACACACTGGATGAGAAGTGCAGTGTAACAACATGTCTTTAAAACTCCTAGGTTTGTCTGTCTTTACCCAAATTAGGAGAATTCTGCAGCATACGTACATCCACCTGTCAATGCTTATTATTTATCTGTTTCTAGTTCACGCCTGTGCAGGCTCGTACCATTGCTGTCTAATTTGAACAAAGAATCGATTCTGAACTTTTGAGAATAAATTCATAACCACTAGAGAAAGAATGGTGATGCACCGATGAATCAATTGTTTTCTTCCACCCCTAACATAAACCAAACTCAGGTCAATAAATAGTGAAGTGTAGTGTTTTTCCTGTACATTTTAGTTCTAACCAGTTGCAAAAAAAAACTTAAGCCTAGAAGTTTCCAGTGAGTCTGCAGACATTGATTAGTTGGTTCAGGTGTGTTTATTAGGGTAAGAACTAAACTTTGCTAGCCAGAGGCCTTCCAGGAACAGGATTGTCCACCCCTGATGTAGAGTCTTGAGAACAACTTCGCATGCTAATGCTGCAAAGCTGCAGACTGTAGGAAACTGAGATATTTTCTTTCTAAATATCTCCTCTAAAAGCCTTTCATGATCCCTGCCCATCTTTCCCAGGAAGTGTACGGTCTCTTCACAGTCCTCCGTCTTCCCTTCGCGTACACCCTCGTTCCCGGATCTGTGAATAGTTTACATTGAAGGCTCAGAGGAATGTGAGCTTCCACACCAGGCCTCTTTATTACATAACACTTCTTCAGACCCACTGAACAAACGCAAGTCTGAGGATCCTCTGCTGCAGCTCCAGGACGATAAATAGGTGCTTATGCAAACTTGCATAAATCCAAAGCCTAGCAATTTAATGCTACAAATACATGTGTGGTATGAAATACTGGCAGATGCAGTGGTGGAAAGAGTACTGAAACATCATACTCAAGTAAAATTACTATTAATTGCACAAAAATGTAGTGCAAGTAGAGTAAAAATGTATCTGTTGTAAATATTACTCAAAGTAGCCCTTCTAAAAGTACTCAAGATTAGTAAGTAGTGAGTATTACGCTGTGAATATTCTGTAGTGCATTTAGTATTGTTTAGGGCCATTTGGCGATTTTAGTCATCATACAGAAGGCATCCTTCATCTTCTCATCAGTGATAGTCAAAACATTGACTTTTTGGACATCTTCTTGGACACTTTAAATGCTTCCAAATGGTTTGCTGCATTTATAAAGCACCTCTTAATATTGTTCAGCATGACGTGATTTTTTTCTATGTGCGATTTGATTGGACCGATTTGATTTTTCTACTTAGCCAATCACCATAGACAAGAAAAAAAATGAAGTAGTGATGGCAGGTTGAAGGAAAATAGTAGAGTAAAAGTACCAATACAGCACTAAAATATACTTAAGAAAAGTAAAAGTACACATTTTTAAAACTACTTAATTACAATAATTTGAGAATTTGTAATTTATTACTTTACACCACTGGTCAGATGCCACTGCCAAATTAAGCATATGTAAGTATTTATAAGAAACGTGGATCAGGAATCTTGGTAAGATACGTACCTCTTCCATGGCACTGATGAGGTTCTGCGTGGATTTGCTGATTTCTCCTCCGCCGACAGTAGCAGCACCTGTGCTCTGGTAAATGGAGTCTGGGCTGTTGTGTCCGTTCATTTCCACTGTGTAGGTTGCCTTACCAGGCCAGAAGAGCTGATTGTGCATGACAAAGTACACAGAAAACACATAGAGACCCTGAAAGAGATAAAAACAAACAAACAAATAGTTAAAAGAGCTCAAAACATGTTAGTTAAAACATGCCATCACATAAGAGGAATATATGAAGATTTTGTATTACTCTTGTCTGTTAATTTCAAAGAGTTACACATAGGAGCATTAAGGACAAAAATATCTGTCAATAATCTATCATAAAAGTATTTTCAAGAGTTCACACTCAGCTGATGATTGATTATAAAGCTTGTTTGGCATGCTGTCCCGGGAGAGAGCCCTGAGCTCAAAAGATCCTCGAGCCCAGGGCTCCCACCCATTGCAAGGCGAGAGCGCAGTTTGAACTTAGGTAGAACTTGAGAACTCCACTGCTAGAAGCTAATGAACAGATAGTGATTGCTCTTAAGAGATAGCTACTTACTAAGTGCATGTATATGGTGCTGATTTGGACATTAGTCAATTAACTTGAGTTGCATGTTTTTGGATGATGGGAGGAAAAGGGGGAAACCCACGTGAGCACAGGGAGAATGTGCAAACTCCACACAGAAACGTTGGCTGGTTTGGTAATGACCAGAACCAAAGACGTTCTTGCTGTGAGGCAACAGTGCTAACCACTGGGCCACCGTGCCACCCACCTAGGGAAGGTGGAGGAGTAGGGAGTATTCTTCAAAATGACCTAGGGCATGTATAGTGGCTTAGGAGTCGTCTGATTGGTGAATGCGAAATTGAATAATGCGGGGCCAGTCGTAAGCAATCATAAGCACATGATCCTCTCGAAATTAGTTTATAAATAAACTTCACTTTTTGTAACTTTATCGACAGATTTCTTTTCTAGCATCAACCCTGATGATAACTGCAAACATCATTCATTTTAAAGGGATAGTTCAACCATAAAAAAAGAAAGGATGTCATTGGTTGCTCATCTTCTACTTGTTACAAACCAGTTAGAGTTTCTTTTTTCTTTTGAACAGTCCTTGACTCGCATAGCATTTGTTGTTCCTACTAGAGATATCAATAAGTGATTTTTCCCCAATATTTTTTCAGAACATCTTGTTTTATAATCAGCAGAAAAAAAGAAAATTATAATTGTTTAGAACATTTAGAAGAGTGGCTAAATAGTGAAGGAATTTTCATTTTTGGATATAATATCTCTTTAAGGATTTGAACCCTTTAAAATATCCGTTTGTAAACTCCCACTCACAGGCAAGCAGTTTTTTTCAGTATACTGTATACAGTATACAGTATACTAACAAATTCACAAAAGTATGTAATGTAATGTATTTATATAGCGCATTTATCATGTATGGCCATACACCCAAAGCGCTTCACAATCATGAGGGGGGTCTCTCCACACCACCACTAGTCTGCAGTGGAGAGACAGTGTTAGAGCCAATTCAGTGGATGGGGATGATTGATAGGCCATTATGGTTAAAGGCTTATAGAGGGAATTTGGCAAGGGGGGGTTACACCCCTACACTTTACAAGAAGTGCTATGGGATTTTTAATGACCACAGAGAGTCAGGATCTCAGTTTAACGTCTCATCCGAAAGATGGCGCCCACTGACAGTATAGCGTTACTTCACTATACTGGGGCGTTAGGAGCCCAGACCACAGGTTGAGCACCCCCTGCTGGCCTCTCTAACACCACTTCCAACAACAACATAGTTTTCCCATGGTCTTGGGCCACAGGGTGATATGGCTGTGGCATTATAAAATTATAATCACATAATTTGAAATCATTTCATTTGCAATGCTCAAAAAAAGAAAAAAAAATGTGAAAACCTAAAAACATGTCAA